>CM059198.1:54651541-54671922 GCA_030323885.1 Branchipolynoe longqiensis | reverse complement strand
CATATTGAAAATCCCTTCATCGTGTACCTCTTCCAGATATAAACCCACTTTGTACGTTACTGATTTGTTCTTCAATTTTCTGTCTGTTTCTCAGTAAAATTATTTTCAGGATCATCTTCAACATATGACTCATCAGGCTTAGTGTTCTGTACTCAGTACACAATGTTGGTTTTAGCTTCTTTGGGAGTCGTACAAATATGGATTCATTCATATTCAATGGTATAAATCCAGTCTCATAGATGTCATTTACTAGCTTATGAATGATTTGAATCCCCACTTCATCTAGTCCTTTTATCATTTCTGATGTTATCTGGTCACTTCCAGGAGCCTTACCTGACTTTAGATCATTGATAGCCTTCTCAACCTCTGATACTAATATAATATTCCCATCTTCTTTCTCAATTGTGGGTGGGTTCCCTCTGTCATCATTGTATAGTTCGTTTACATATTCTTCCCATCTGGACTTTATTTCATCTTCTTCAAAGAGCATTTTGCCGTCTTTGTTCTTGATACATTTACTGCTTCTCTGTCTGTATCCTTGACCTGTTATCTCTTTCACTTTCTTGTGCATCTCTCTTGAACGATGTTGAGACTCAAGTTGTTCCACTACTTCACACTTCTTATTCCACCATTCATCTTTAGCTTTTTTGCATTCATCTTCTATTTCATTCTTCAGGTGTTTGTATTTAAGTGGATCAGTGGTTTTCACTTTCTTCCTTTCTGCCATCTTTTCTAGTATGGTTTGTGTCATCCATGATTGCTTTGTCTCTCGTTTTTCATTTGGTAACACCTCCTCTGCTGACTTGACCATACTTTCTCTGAGCGCTTCCCATTCCATTTCAATGTTATTATACTCTCTCTGAGGAGTTTCTTCAATCATCACTACACTGAATTTGTTAATCTTGAAGTATAAATCTTCAAGAAAGGTGTGGGCTGTCAAAAGTCGGTACCCGACCTGATATGACCTTAAAGTTTCTTTGTTTGTTGTTGTTTTACGTTCTAGCAAACATCTAAGGTCCTATCAGGATGGGTACTGACTTGTGACAGTGCGCACTCATGGCAACTTTATAGTGCTGCCCCACTGTGATACCAGGCTGCCAGCACCCTGGCGGGATATCCCACTCAGTCACATTATCCTGACACTCAGCTAACCAGTCCTGCCCCTATCCTAATAATCCTAACGGAAAGAAGCAACATGAAAATACATGAGAGAAGTGTACTAACATGGCAGCACATGCCTGGAATAAACAAAATGTAAAATTGCGGGCGATCCGTAACCCTGACCACTACAAAAAATTCCTAAAGAAAACAATTACTTACTAACACAACAAAACCGCACCTGCCCCTGAGCGCCGTGAATGCTTGCTGTGTACTGGCACAGAAAGCAAAAGACAGGCCAGGAAAAGTGGTAGGCACTAAACAGAAAAAATAGGGAAATTAGCTCTCCTAAGTATTAAGGAAATCAGGAAAGCAGTCCACCTGGGTATATGTAATGGCACAAACCAACACAGAAGTGGACAGGCCACGGTCCTGCAACTGATCCACCCTGAAATTCAAAATGACTAGGGAAGCAACACAGCCATCCCACCTGGCCGCAGTCCTAAAGGGTCCGAGTGTGTTCTAGCACACGAGTGCACTATCTAAGGACAGGGTTTAGGTGAAAGGATGCTGTAACAAATAACAAAAATCTGAATGGAACGGGATCCTCTCCCACAAGCCTGCATGTCACCCAAGTAGATGTACATAGTAGGCTAAGGTATCATTACTCAGACTAGACAAAAAAAACTGGAAAATTACAAAAAAACTAACATAGGCTATTACTAACGACCAAAATTGCAGAAGGCTGACCCGAGCAGACACAGGTAAACACTCTTGGGCAAAGGAACAGATCAAGACAGCACCACAGCTGTCCAGCGTTGAAAACAAGCACCCTGACAGGAGCTTATACGTTATGGGCAGAGTAAATACCTCGTCAATAAAAAAAATATAAAAAAAAAATAAAAAAATAATGCCGAGCACCTGGCTAGGAAGCGACAAGTATAAATTTTATAAGTAATTATTTTGTCTCGACCGGGAAGCGAACTCCCGATCTCCCACAATGCGAGGCCCGCGTTCTACCGATTCGGCCAGTGGGACAGCACTATAAAATCGCCATAAGTGTGCACTGCCAAAAGTCGGTACCCGTCCTGATATGACCTTAGATTTTGTTTGTTTGTTGGTTTATCTCCTAGCAACATCTAAGGTCATATCAGGACGGGTACCGACTTGTGACAGTGCGCACTCCTGGCTACTTTATAGTGCTGATATGACCTAAGATGTTGCCAGGATGTAAAACTCCAACAACCAGCCAAGTAACCAACCAAATATGTGGCATCCATTTTCAGGGACCGACCCCCCCCCCCCCTACCAAAACAAGCACTCGCATCATCGATTTGTCCCTCGCCACCCTTCTATGTGGAAGACACTTATTTGTGACCACAGTGGTTGCTAGGTCTAAAGCTCGCTGGGAGTATCTGCAGATTAAGTTACCATCTGAGTCCTAATCTGGTTTACCTTCTTCCTAAGGTGATGTCGTGTGAGCGTTCGAAGAAGTGACGTCATGTTGTAGACTGAGACGGATCGAATCTCTTTCACAGAACAAACTTCCCCCAGCAGTGACAGTTGGCCTACTTACTACTTAGCAACTTCTACAAAAGTTTATTTTATTTAAAGTTGCATAGTCCGATGGCTTTGAATTTCTGTCAGTTTCTGAGATAAATACATTAAATTTATCATAATAAGGTACTTTACTTTAGGTTAAAGTAACTTTTAGTTTAAATGGCTAACTTTGGAGATATTCGAAGTGACAATATGTCAAATTAATTTTGGCAAGCACGCCAAAACTCTGGGTACCATAGGCTTATGCGATAACAGGTTCTATTAAATTGACTCCTCATGCCCTTCTATGTGACAACACATGCTTAATAACTCTACCAGTATCTAAGATAAATATGTAGAATCAAATCTAGGTAAATGTTTTGGTTTTGAAAATTTGATGCTTCATCGGACTATGCAACTTTAACGACGCCTCTAGAGCACATTGATTTGTATCATCGGCTATTGGAAGTTAAACATATGGTCATTCTGACATATTTCTTTGGAAGAAACCCGCTGCCGCCACATACTCTTTCCGATAAGCAGCAAAGGGGTCTTTTATATGCACTTTCCCACAGACGGTACAGCACATACCACAGCCTTTGATGGACCAGTTGTTGACCACTCGTTGGAACGGAAAATAGCCCAAACTGCAAATGGGTCCACTGAGCAGGATCGATGGGATGGCCCACACCTTTAGAAGTGGACACTCTACTGCCTGAGCTACGTCCTGATCCGAAGTCCCACCTTGCGCTTTTCAAAATTATTATTCAAATTAAAGTAAGCAGGAAGCTGTCCAGACCATTTCCCACCATTGTTGTCTGGCCTGGAGGTCCTAGGCCAAACACAATTGAAATATCAAACACATATTGGTTTCTCAGACACATTTTTCTTTCCAGAATTTGGCGCGGGTGGACGGTTTTGTTAAAAATTGATTTATTTTTATATATTTTGTATTTTGGTGGTATTTTCAAAGTTATTTGCATTTGATCAGGGAAATAGCTTGCAGTGGTATTTAACATTGTATCTGTATTTGGCCGGATACATTTTTTTGTAATTGATCGCAAACCTCAGATGTTGCTAGGATATAAAACTCCAACAAGCAACAAACCTGCTGGAATCGCCGTCGATTTCTTGTGTATGGTTGTTTTACGTCCTAGCAACATCTAAGGCCATATCAAGACGGGTACTGACTTGTGACAGTGCACACTCATGGTGACTTTATAGTGCTGTCCCACTCGGAAACCAGGCCGCCAGCATGACCTGGTATCCCACTCAGTCGCATTATCCTTACACTGAGCACACCAGTCCTTGCCCTGTCCTAATAATGCTGAGCGCCTGGCTAGGAAGCGACAAGTATCAATTTTTAAGTCATTGGTTTGACTCGACCAGGGTTCGAACCCACGACCCCACGATCTACAAGCACGGGAAACGGACGCTGTAACTCATTCGGCCACCCCGTCTGGTCTCGAGTCGCCGTCGAAATTTGTTACTGCAATTCTTTTTATTTGACTTTTGTTTTTTAAACTTGTTATTTCTTCTTCGAAATTGCTATTACCAAAAGAGTTGAGTGTGTCTCAAAACTGACACAGTGATTCAAGAGAAACAAGTGATTTTACCGGACGCGGTGGCCGAATCGGGAGAGCGCGGGCCTCGCGTGTGGGAGATCGGGTGTTCAGTTCTCGGTTGAGTCAAACCAATGACTTATAAAATTGATACTTGTCGCCTCCTAGCCTGGCGCTCGGCATTAATAGGATAGGGCAAGGACTGGTTAGCTCGACATCTTGCATCTATCCAAACGGGTTATTTTCAAACTTGTTGTTTATTGTTAGAATATCTTGTGTGTTTTAAAATGATGTTATCGATGAGTATTAATGTAGTTATGGATGGATGTTACACAGTTTTTAGTTTTTGTTGGTCCATTAGTTGTTTAAGCAGGGGAAATTTCAGTCATAGACGTAGAAAGCCCAAGCCTACACTTTTTCTGACCCAAGGGATTTTTAACCTCCCACACCACATAGACATGGTATGAGAGCAACTGGCCTTTGATGACGCTGTAAGTTATACACAGCAGTGGAAATCCAAATTGGCAGAGCTGGGGGCACGGGGAATTGAACCGCCGACCCTCAGATTAGGAGTCTGACCTAGAAAAAAGTCAGACACTCTAACCACTCCGCCACAGAGAACGCTAATTTTAACTGCTTTCTCAAGTCGTATAAGTTCAAAATCAAAAAGTGAAAAAACTAAATCGCGACTCTGACACACGCACACAATATATAAACCTCCATATAAATATTGATTCTGCTATTATTTGTGATGTTTTCTCCTATTATTTGCAATGTTTTCACTTTGAATTCTATGTCACAAAAGGGGTACACAGTTTCTGAGAACGACCCATATACTTACAATAAGTCAAACTGGATGACAGAATGTTTCGATCCAAATTTCTGTACTTTTTGTTGGTATTGAATCATTCAAGAAATTTGTATTTCTAAGTGTAAATAAGTTTACCAAGTATGGCTGAAAAAAACCAGTGCCTCAGCACTGAAAACATACATTCCTTAGAGGAGTAAAGTTATATATTCTTTTTTTCTTGAAGATTTATACTGCCTATCATGGATAAGTCTGAATATACTTGTTTTCACCATTAGACAGTTTGTCGATAGAAAGCCTGAGCCTACACTTTTACCGACCCAAGGGATTTTTAAGCTCCCACACCACATAGACATGGTATGACAGCAACTGGCCTTTGATGTTGCTGTAAGGTATACACAGTGGTGGAAATCCAAATTGGCAGAGGTGGGTCATGGGGAATCGAACCACCAACCTTCAGATTAGGAGTCCGACCTAGAAACAAGTCAGACACTCTAACCACTCTGCCACAGAGAAAACCACAATATAGTCTTTTAAACCCACAATAGTTTCTCACTCGCCACCATTTTAAAGTGTTATTGAGTGAGTCTAAATATCAACATAGCCAGAAGTGATCCTGCATACGATTGTTTGTTTGGGTTTTACATTCTGGCAATATCATTTGAGGATGGGTACAAGGAAGATTAGTTATCAATAGGTAATTTTCGGGTTCTCTTGGAGCTTTTATTGAACATATCAGAAAATACTTATCATAATGATATGCAGATTTGGTTTTCCAATATTTGTGTCACTCCTTCGAATGCTCACACGCCATCACCTTTTTCAATATTTTTGTTTACCCTGTCCATAATGAGTAAGTCGCGTCAACGGCTTGTTTTCATCGCTGAACAGCAATAGTCTCAATTTGGAAGTATCCTTGTGATCTTAGCCGTTAGTAGTTATGTTAGTTATTTTTTTATTTTGTTGGTGCCACATTTGCAACATTTTGGTGTATACATACCTCGTGTGCTAAATCTCAAGTGGCAAGTTCAGTATTGAAGGGCTGCCACATTATGACACATCGCGCCAATGGATGGCGACTTATGTGATTTGTTACCACTACATCGGGATACATCATTATGCGTTACGCATGCGTTGGGCGCTCCTTGGTATACATCAATTTACGTCAACGTTCGTTGAGATCCAGCATCGGGCGTTGGCAAAGTTTTGTGCATGCACAAAACTTTCAATGTATGACAACGTTCGACAACGTGTAGGTTTTACGTCGGCCGTACATTATGTATACGTTAGGCATCCATCGATGTACGTTAGACGTACATTAGACAAACGTTGTGCACTACGTTGCCCTACGTTAAAGGCAGTGGGAACGTACAGTCCGCATACTGACAACATATGGATAATTTATTTTATTTTATTTTTTATTGAGGCTGTATTTATACTGTCCATAGCATATAAGCCTGGGTATTCAGGCTTGTTTTCAATGCTGGCCAGCTGTAGTGTCGGTGTTATCTTATCATACAGTAGCTGCTGATAAGGTATTTGATTGCCTGCATTTCAGCAGCAGGGAGATAGTTGGTTGGTCTGGTTAGTAATCTATGTTAATTTTTTTGGATTTTATTGGCATATATCTGTTTTATTTTTTCTACTCTTACTACTAGACTAGCCTACTCCTATTTACATATCATAGGCTTGTATGTAGCTGTGTGGTGTGTTATCTGGCTACTTTTGGCATGGTTACCTTCCATTGGGCTTCCCGCTGGTGGGCCGTGACATATCACATGCCCCTTTGCAATGCAGCTTAGTGGGGGTTTCCTAGCCTTATTTTGCACAGAAATGTTTTGTAAGTTTTTAGGTCAGGAATTTGTCGTTCCTTTACCGTTTGGGCATTCCACACCTTGGCAGCCATTTCCAGCGTGCTTCTCTCATGAGCTTTTATTTGGCTTCTGGTCTGCTTCAGTGGTGGCGCATTATTTGCTCTAGTAGCCCTTTGTGGTTTTGTTAGGAGTTTATTGTTTTGACTATAGTTATATGCTAATGTTTTCAAATGAATTATTCTCCTCTTTTCTAGTAATTTCACTTTGGCTCTTTTGTGTATGTGTAATAGGTGGGGTGCAGCTTGTCTACTCTTAGACAGATTTTTAGGGCTCTGTTCTGCAGTATTTGCAGTTTTTTTAGTAGTTCTTTTCTCACACCCATGTAGTTTACATCTCCATAGTCAAAATAGGGGAGCACCATGCCCTTGAAGATTTTTATTGACATTTCTTGTGTCATGTAGTCTCTTAGCTTTGCAAATAGCCACAGTTTGTGGTTTACTTTCTGGATAATTTTATTTATACATAGGTTGTAGTTTAGTTGGCTGTCCAACTCAAGGCCTAGGTATTTGTAATGGTCTACATTTTCTAGTGTTTGGTTTCCTAACTTACAGTCTAGTTTTCTTTCTGGCATTTGTTTATCCGAGAAGAGTACTGTTTTTGATTTGCTTGTGTTGATGGTTATTTTCTTGGACTCACACCACTCGTCTAGTTTTAGTAGGAGTTTATTTAGTTTAGTTATTACCTCCTCTTCTGTGGTGCCATTTGTGTATATGACTGTGTCATCTGCATATAGTTCAAGGCACTCAGTTTGCAACCATTTTTCTAGATCGTTTATATAGATTATAAAGAGTAGTGGCCCTAACACTGAGCTGTTGATCTGACACTTTGTTTAACTGGCGGAGAAACAACTTTATCTGGTATTTGCTCAGCCTGAGAGTTCAAAGGTAGTTCATTTAGCTGCACTCTGTTGCGTACATATGTCCCGTTTGGAGTGTTAATGACATATGACCTCTCATGGCTAGCATTCTCCTTAACAGCACCAGTTTCGCTCTGGTCTTTTTTCCACACATCATCTCCTGGCGTCGTAAAACAAGTTTTACTTTTTAGACTCAAAGTTAGTTTTTTTGTTGTGGCTTTATTGATTGTTTGATTGGTGGTTGCTTTACGCCGTGTCGGCAGCATAGGCCATATTCACTGCGAGAAATGTTTATTTTTGTTCAAACCATCTCTTTTACATCTAAAAGCATACAATCAATGTTGTGCCAATAGACACTCATGAATTTTGAAAACTCACAATCATATAGTTTCAGGTCAAGCTAAATAAAATTCTAGATGATAGTATTATTCACTGATGAAATTTGTTTAAAAAGCTAAATGAGGTGGTACAATCCAGCTGCCCTCAAAAAGGCTAAAATGTTTTAGTAAATAGGTCATGCATGCTGTTTGCAGTGTAAAATTGTTGGCACAGGGCCATGAAATCCACAGTGTTTAATAAAGTGTGTTTTAATGTAAGTGGGGACTGACATCCCATGCATTCAGGGGGAGGGTCCCCCTTGAGCAGAAAAACGTGTGTTTGCCACGAGTGGCCAATATGGCATCTTGTTAAAACAACCTGGTCCCGTTGCCATTCCGGTGACTCTGCGGCAGTCGGTTCTATGGAGTTTGTTGTTTGGGTGTTCATCCCATTTAGTCTGCCATAGGTTCCAGATGTATTTTTGAATGGTAGTGTAAAGTCGTCGTCTGGCAGCTGTAGTTGTGTAGGCAGGCTAATAGGAAATCAATACAGGCAAGGAGAAAAAGGAAGAGTATAAAGAGTGAAAGTAGAGTGAGAGCGTGCACCCTCAGGTTTATTATTATATAGTGGTACATGGATCTGACATGGCATAGCACCTGACCATGCTCTCCAATCAACAACAAGCATTTCTAGGTCCACCAATGAACAGTAAGTATTCTTGTGTCACGATGGCTACTGTGATCTACCCACCACCACCATGCGGTGTGGCTGCTTGGCCGGCACCTGCCTGTTGTGTGTGTGTGTGTGGTGATCCGTGACTAACAGTTGGGGGGGGGGAGGGGGTAGTGAGTAGAGCTCTTGAGCTCCTTACACACTAACAGTAGTGCTCCTCTCACACTATCTATCTAATACAAAATGACTATTGACTACAAGTAAAGAATCACCAGCAACTACATAGATACATTCATGCACCTGGCCCTATACATCATTTACATTAATAGACCATTTGTACTCCTTTATAGACCATTTCACATTCCCCACCAATGCGTTTTATCGGAATATTTTACAGTAGGTTTCAGACTTGTGACAGTGTACACTCATGATAACTTTATAGTGATGTCCGATTGGAACATCAGACCCACAGGCTGGCGAATTTGGAAAAATCGTGGACAACTTCGAGATGTGATTTCAGGAGAAATAAGGTACTATTGCCTAGTTTTTACAGCTCATTCCTACATTAAGAGAAGATAGTGGTTTCTAACTAAGGTAGTGATGGGCTCTACAGCATGATGACTTCATATGTAATGCCACCACCTGTACCAGGCACGGTGGCCGAATCGGTAGAGCGCAGGCTTCGCGTGCGGTAGATCGGAATTCGTTTCCCGGTCTAGTAAAACCAATGATTTATGAAATTGATACTTGTCGCGTCCTAGCCTGGTGCTCGGTATTAATAGGATAGGCCAAGGACTGGTTGGCACAGTACCGGGATAATGTGACTGTGTGGGATATCGGGTCATGGTGCCAGCGGCCTTAATTCCCAGTGGGGCAGCACTATAAAGTCACCATGAGTTTGTACTGTCACAAGTTGGTACCCATCCTGATTTGACCTTAGATGTTGGCAGGACATAAAACTCCGATAAGCAACCAACCAAGTCACCACCTTTCACACACTCTCCGGGTTGCTGTAATTTCTGGGTTTATTACATAGGCACACTTACACAAGCCACACATGCAGCACAAGCCACCCTCCTGAAAGTGCCACGTGCTAAAACTAGTAAAATGACAAATTCACCAGTTGTTCTGGGGGGAGCACTCTGGAACCAACTACCAGCATGTGTCAGGAACAGTGATTTTTACAAAACTTTCAAGATAAACCTCCATGCACATTTAAATCAACCAGCCTAGGCCAAAGCAGATCAATGATACACTGGGGTCGGTGTTGCCATTCCTTTCCCTGTCCCCTCGATTCCCCTCTCCCCTCTCAAACAAACAAACAAACAAACAAACAAACATACACTGTAAACTCAACCAGTAGTGGCCAACTAGACCAAAATATCCATCTACAACGGAATGAGCCTGGAAATGATTCTAGTTGGATCCTACTGAGGTACATGATTAATCAATATTAACCTACTTACTAACTCAATATGCCCCACCTGAGATTACCAGGAACAGAAGTTCAATCACAAAGGCCCACCCTACATCCCACCATCGACCTTTCAACGAGTATGTTATTACTAGAAAGATAATCCGTTATGCCCCACCCCCTACTAATGCCTCCCATACTAGTCTAACATCGTTACCTCCCCGCATATGTTTCTTTTTTCTCTTATCTTGTCCTTTACCTATCATTCATGTACCAATGTTTTGTTTATTTTCCCTGTAATTGTTTATCTGTATATTGTTGTAGATTTGTTTACTGTATAGACGCATTTGTGATTAGGGCTGGAAGACCAGTGCATTAGCACTGACAACATGTTATTCAGAGGAATAAAAACACTTGAACAACAACAACAAATGGTGCTCTATAGAATTGCATGTTTCTCGAGAATAATCTCATATGTCAGTGAATTCCTGTCCCTAAAGAGGGTGTTTCACAAACATTCTGTCAACATATTATGTAAAATAAACTGTGCATTCTTTTGTCCACCGAACAGCTCAACATTCAATTTAATAAAAGGTCGGATTGATAATCGAGATATAGTTTTATGAAGTTTGTAATTGAGCAAAAATATTGGTAATTAAATCTTAATTCATTAGGCTGTTTTCATCATCTTCAAATGTGTTTCCCAGTCCTGATATGACCTTAAATGTTGCCAGGACGTAAAGATCCAATAAACAAATAAAACATCAAAGGTATTTTCTATGCTTAAACACCCCCAGCCCCCCTAAAAACAATCAAAAGTCTTCACCCACTCTGAAAAATTACCTCAATGTGGCACCTCCGACTTTTTAGTTCAAATTCCTGCTGTTCGCGTCGCCACTGAACGAGTGGGCCTATTTGGCACACTGTCACACTGCAAACCCAATGGCTATGAGCAATCTTCATACTGAAGAAGTCAAATATCTCTAAAACCACAACACCTAGAGACAAACCGCTTGGTATACATATAGAAAACATACAACGAATAGATTATATTAAATTTATAAGGTTAGGGTTCTGCATTTCTATTAATTTTGAATAAAATAAAGGTTTTGCACTGGGTGTACCGCCAAACTCAGTGCATTGTCAATGGCCGTGAGCAATCTTCATACAGAAGAAGTCAAATATCTCTAAAACCACAACACCTAGAGACAAACCGCTTTGTGCACATATAGAAGACATATTCAACGAATAGATTATATTAAATTTATAAGGTTAGGCTTCTGCATTTCTATTAATTTTGAATAAAATATATGTGTTGCACTGTGCATACTGGCAAACTCAAAGCATTGTCAATGACCGTGTAGGCCCACTAGTACCGACGTGCCACCAATTGTCAGAAAATGAACTACGCAACATGTCCCCCATTTGTAAGTTAAGGATTATGTTTGACTAATAGTTTCCTTCTCTTGTGTTTTGTCGGTTTGCTAAATGCAAACCGATCAAAATAGTCATCAAATAAGCTTATCTACTTGACCGTCCTGTCTGGTGTTAAAACATGACTACGCTGGATATTAAATGTATTTTATATTGAAGAATATACACAAGGATACACAATAATACAATGCTAAAAGAAGTTATTCATGCAAGCATGTGCTATTAGGATATGTGTACGAATATGGTGGAGAGACACATCAGCGATTTGTCTAGTAAAACTCGCCCTCTTGCCTGGGAAAAAAAGATGGCGAATATCAAACTTGGTTAACATAATCTTGGGTCCATTTCCTGATGCCATAGCCTCGCTAACCCCCCCCCCCCCTCCCCCCTTGTCCCCAAAGCCCCAACACTCCCCCATTCCACCCCCTCCACCACCACCTCCACCACCCACTCCACCATCCCCTCCACCACCCCACTACTATCCCACCACCACCACTCCCACCAAACCACCACCACCACTTCCACCACCCATACCACCACCAAACCACCAAACCACCACCACTACCGCTCCACTTCTTCTTCTTCATCGTGTCCTTCCACTCGGTGGTGGATGGTGGTAGCAGGATTTGCAATCAGATAACTGATTCCCAGGGCCGCCATGTGGATGCTCCTGCTGTGGCCAGTTTGTCGATAGAAAGCCCGGGCCTACACTTTTACCGACCCAAGGGATTTTTACCCTCCCACACCACATAGACATGGTATGAGAGCAACCGGCCTTTGATGATGCTGTAAGTTATACACAGCGGTGGAAATCCAAATTGGCAGAGGTGACAGGGGGGCACGGGGCTGGAACCTCAGACCTAGAAAAAAGTCAGACACTCTAACCACTCCACCAAAGAGAACACCACACCCCTCCACTAAACAATCACCAAACCAGCTCCGATAAGGGACCTCCGTCCTGATCCCTTAGATGTTGCCAGGATGTAAGACTCCAACAACCAGCCAACCAAACCAACATCACCATCAAACCACCACCACTACAAGAAGTAATGGTAGAATCAGTTGAGCGTCCGTCTCCCGTTTTGGTTGATCGTGGGATTCGAACCCTGGCTAAGTCAAACCAATTACATAAAAATCGATACTTGACTCTTCCTAGCCAGGCACTTGGCATTATTAAGAGAGGGGAATGACTGGCTTGCTCAGTGTCAAGATAATTCAAGTGAAATTAGGCTCTCATTGCATTTCCCCTCTTTTTCGACAGCTTTTATACAGCATTGGTATTCACCCATGTACTGCAAAGTACAGGTTGAATCCTTTATCTAGCCTACCGGGCGAAAATAGCGTTAGTATGGAACAAGAAGTAGAATGCCTGGCACCAGTGTCAAATGGTTACTTATATCAGAACAGAGTTGGTGAAATGGGAGAGAATGCAAAAAGACAAGATGGCGGCTAGAGAATGTCGTCGATTTCACTTTTAAATTGCATTAGAGTATATGTTTTATCATATTTTCCAACTCAAAAGTAGCAGGTAAACATGAAGACAAGTACAAAGAATAAATGTTGCTTCTTAGATTGTGAAATTAGGCTCTCATAAAGACTCAGTTCATTAGCCCGATTTTTCGACCGTTTTTATATAAGCCTGGTTTTCACCCCTGTACTGGAAGTACGGGGTGAATCTTTGATCTAGTTTATTTATTTATTTTATTTATTTAAGGGGCGTGTTTTTCGCGTGCCTAACTAGTTAAACTACTGTATTGTAATTCATATAAATCCGATTTGAATATTAACAGATATATTACACATAATGATTGGATTTTCATATTTAATTCATGTTTTTATTATTTATATTCATAGGACATTACATACGAGCCAAAACTGGGATGATGGATGGAAATTAGAATGTCAGTGTCAGTCACTCACTGACTCAGTGTCACTGTGTCAGCCATTTTGGTCAGTGGAATGAACAATCATTTAGATTAACAATCCTGCAGATATTACTTGATCCAAACTAGCTGTGAGCATTATTTAAGCTGTTAACTATGTGAGCTTACATGAACTGTTTACTCTTACTAAAACAAGTATATTTCTACATGCAAACAGTAGTACTTACATAAAAACGAAAATGCTTCCAGACCAGTGTTCTCACAACAACAGTTCTAGCTTTAGCTATTTAACACCAGGGGGAAGCACTAGTTTGGTTTCCCGCCACAGTGATGTCCACTTCACTGCAGGGGGGAACCAAGCCAGGGGAAGCAGCTAGTAGCTTATAAAATCTATATGCCATTATTATATATTAGCAATCACTAGTTCTAGCACATTTTTATTTGGTCAAATGAAGTTATTTTCCCTTCTGTTATTGGTACATTCATGACATTTCCATAAGAACTGTTTGTGATCATATGACAGTATGTGTCATTTTGAATTTGTTACATGAGGGTCAAAAATTAAAATTGTGTATTTTCCTAATTCTTTCGCTGAGTAGCCAACTCTTGTCCATATATATACTGTTAACATGAAGGAAAAGGTAGTTGAGGTTACCATTTTGTCAGAAAAAAAACAGAACCAATTATGTAGCCAGCCCCAAGAGTGGACTTATTAATCACCAAGTGCAGATTCATTAATCAAAACACATATTTAATCAAATTTATTGCATGAAACAATTAAGTATACAAAGTATACTTATGCGCTGTAAAAAAAATGCATAGGATCATTATATGTTTTCCCATTTTTGAGTTGTGAATGTAACACAATAGAAGGGGACACCAAAAATAATATGGAACCTCAATTTCTTTTCATAAAGTTTTGTAGACAAATTATATTAATAGCCATGGTACTAGAAAATAACCTTACAGATGCAACAATAGCAACTGTTTTTTTACTGAAGCTCTGGTAATTTATCTAGCAGGGGACACAATAGTTACATCCAGAACCAGTTTAATGACCCTGGAATATTAGATAACAAAAAATATATATGCATGCAAAATGCATATTTATTTCAAGTAAGAGTCTTCTTTTATTATTTCATTGACTAACGGGTAATATTCTATGCAGGCTCCTCCCCCATCTTGATATGATCTTAGATGTTGCCAGGACATAAAACCCCAACAACCAACCAACGAACCAGGCTCCTCCTACCTGGTCACACAGTAAAGTATATCAGATGCTGAGCCATCCGAACACTATGACTGCCTTGCCATGTGGGTGGTGTATGTGTCCGTATGTAGACATATGTGCGCCATGTATGTATGACTACAGGGTGAATCTTTTATCTAATAGGGTAAATCTGAATATATCATTTGTCATTATCACCTGATTGTTAAATTGTTAGCATTGAGTTATTTACACAAATATTTTCGAATTGATGTAACTTTTTTTTTAAATCATGCATGAATAGGTCTTATCTGGACTGCTCCAATATTAATGTTGACAGTTGTTGCAGTGTAATGGTTTTTCAATTTCTGTAATTTTTTAAAGATAAATAGCCATTAGGCCTATTAGATGAATCATACTAATCTACCCTACTTTCATTTGGAGTATGTTATTTTAAATTGCACATGTTGGATATTTAAAGTGAAAAATACCAATTTAATTGTGGCATACATATTCTGATACCAATTCTTCCCCCCTTTTGTGATTTGTTTGTTGTTTTACGTCCTAGCAACATCAAAGGTCATATCAGGACGGGCCCAATTTGTGATGAATTTATTTGCCGTCCATAATGGATAAGTGTGTTGACACTTGTTTTCATCACTGGGCAGCACAAGTCAAATCTGATTCAAATCTTTAGAATAGTTTTTTCAATACTAATCTTAGTTTTGTTATTGGCTCTTCTTTACAGGTTTGTAGATAGCAAACCCCCAAAATCCAGATTCTACCTACACCATTTATCTTTCATACTTTATGGTAATCCATTTACCCATTTCTATAGCAACTGGTTAATTTATGCTAGTAAGGCCTTATCATGACTTCGACAGGTTTGGTCGTAATGCTTTGTATTGTGTTTGATTCGTTGTAGGGGGATGGGGGGAGGCTGACACTCTTACCTAAGTCATTATAATAATATGTGTGAGTGGGTGGAGGAAAGAGCCTGGGCTGTTTGGAGGAACATACCACCCAGATGGTCTTAATATTCTATCACAAGTATCTACTATGATAAACTGATTCCCTTATAACCAGAATATTTTACATAGGGACTTAATCTATAGCATATACAAAAAGTGGGTATGATTGGTATTATTTATGTAGTTCAAATTGCATAATCAGAAATTGGCTGGAATCAAGTTCAAACAAACAAACAAGATGTAGACGATCATTATATTAATTAAATAGATTATTTTATTATAGGCACTGTGCTACGATTTCACAGGACATACATTGTACTAGTGATTCAGTGAATGCATCAGTATTTGGTGACATGATGTAACATCTAGTGACATTGTTATTCATATGCTGACATGGAATCGCTATGAACACAGATAACATTTAGTTTTTTTTTATGGCATGCCTAACTAAATAGGCTTGACATATGCAATTTGAGGAATACTGAAATATCATTCATTATACATAGACCTTCCTCTTTAAATATTAACAAAAGGGGAAAATTTATGAAAAATAATAAAACAAAGTAGGGCCTGCCGCCAAAAAGAAATTTAAAAAAGAAGCAATTTTGTATTAGTCTTTTATTGGAAATATGAAATGATAAGAATCGGAATACATGCCCCAGATAATTGTTACAATGTATAGTCTAAGAAAAACAATTCCATAAATTTGAGTAATATTGTACTTATTCGAGGTGTTCTCTTATCTTAGCTCAAATAGTATGATATTTGTAGTATTGGTGTGAGTTCCTTGTCAATAACTAATAATTCTGAATGTGAACAGCATGGGTCATTTTGGTATGGTTTAGAATTACAAAAAATAGCCAGCACATCTCACCACCTAGTGTAATCTTTGGTTCAATCAAATGAAAGCCTATGTATTGAATGTGGTCTTAGTTAATTCATCTGAGGAGAAAGTGTGTGTCAGCTGAACTATATGGTCTCATTGATGATTAATGATGAATCGTCTGGTGTTCTTGGTCCAACTGCCATCCCAGTACTTGTATGTAACTGCCACAAAGTGGGAATTCGGCCTAAAATTTAAAGAAAGATTCTGTCAAATACAATAAACTGATAATATACTAAACATTTGGAATAAGTACCCGGTATATAAGTATATAAGGTGATAAACTAACTGATTTAAGCTCCGAACACACCAGACACGGACATCAGATGACATATACAATAGCCCAGGCTCTTCGCACGGCGGTTGTGCGGCTAATTGATGAATAGATATTCACATGACAACCATGGAGATCTATGTAGGATACAGGGAGTAGG
Source organism: Branchipolynoe longqiensis (assembly GCA_030323885.1). Taxonomy (NCBI): domain Eukaryota; kingdom Metazoa; phylum Annelida; class Polychaeta; order Phyllodocida; family Polynoidae; genus Branchipolynoe; species Branchipolynoe longqiensis. The sequence continues at coordinate 54,654,969 of CM059198.1, read as the reverse complement.
TACAGATACAAGCTTGCAACTGCTTTGTGACCAAAAAACACAAACCAACCTCCATGAGACCAAAGCAAAAGTTAACTTTGCCCAAGGTTATGGAATGCTACACTACACATTATCTACGGTACGCATCACTATGGAGCCCGTAGTCAGGGTTTTGAATTACACATGTTACCGGAAACATGTACAATTCAAAACTAGACACAAATAATCACTTTTTGGGCTAATAAATTTATTAATCAGGCGTAATAAATTTTTACAAGAGCCTTTATAGTTCTATCAATGGACCACATATTAATTGAAGCTTCATTCATCAGTACAGATGATTCTATTAACTTTTATCTATTCTAGGTGACCAGGTAGTACAACCCAGAAATTAGATAGAGATCCTACTTATCATTACTTATATGCAGGTTACTAGACACTAGCTAGTTAAGATTATATATAGTTAGTTATATATTAATGAAGATTGACGAAGTTCTTGGTAATTGAAGACATGAGACATCATCTAAGGGTTGATCACAGTCATACTGTCGAAGCACACCAGGCACACACACACACACTCACACTTGCAATAGTAGATGTCCTCTAGTCTGGATGTGGTTTTGGGGCTTCTGATTGTCACCGTCAAGTGTGTCGTGTGCGCCTTGATGTCACTCCCAAGCAGCGTATGACGCCATCCCCCAGCATCTCGGAATAAAATAAATTGGACCTGTCTTAACAAGCATGTATATCCTATTAACAAAGCAGCAATTAACACCAGACCATCTGTACCAATTTTCCTGAATTTTAATACAATTATTTTAATATGCTTAATCTTTAATGGAAACACTCTATTAACAGTGTTGTCTTTTAATTTAAATATACCGCTTTTTAGCACAGACAATGCATAACAGTCAAAGGTATCACAGTTTCCCCATAACAATTTCACCCATGTTCTCACTCCGCTTATACCATTTTTAATTGCTCCTTCTGTCTTTAAATTGTCATTTAAATATGAAGTATACAACATTACCGTTTAAAAAATTTTTTTAAAAAGGATTATCCACTTCTTGGGGAAATGCCTTAATAAAATTAGCCTTGAGGCAAGACAACTGGAAAGTCATTAACTCCGAAAAAGCGTTATAACTGTCAATAAATCGAGAATGTGCTATTACTGTTAATAAACTTATTCATAAATATGCGCAAAATAACATGCGCATGTATGCTTACAATACGGTAATGTACACGTAGACACTGCTAAAGATACGTGAGGAATGACGGTGCATGCGCTCGTACGCCTATACTTCGAATCTACGAATACGGGCGCGTACGCGTAGACACTGCCATCATCAGGTCTTCAAAATGTCAGTATTCTCCTTGAGATGTTCTAAGAGATTAGCCACCATTCACAAATTAAAGCCATTGAATCTCATTTTGATAACAAATGGCTAGAATTTACAAGTAGTTGCTGCTCTATCTGTTAGCTTGTCCAGGTCTGTTTACGTACTTGGATTCATAGAAATCTGTAAAAATATAGACATAAAGGAGTGTGTAGGCTATGCTATTTACAGGAATTGTTGATTACAAATACAATCAAATGTCATCAATAGCCTGCAAATAATAATCACACTACTTCTATCCTCTCTTCTATCAGTCTATGCTGGAACATACCAATTATAAGAGCAATGAAAACAGCTATGTCACAAATGTATATGATTTAAAAAAAGATAATTCTTTGTTTTGTATGGTCCAAATCCAGTTCAAAACTGTATAAAAATAAATAACATATTTTCACGGGTAAAGTATGTAAGTACTGTTATGCCAATTGCTCCTCACCGCAGGTTAGGCTATGGTATTTGACAGGGAGAGGGAGAGGGGTAGGGGGAGGTGGAGGGGATAGAAAATCGACATTTTGCACTGCGCGTATCGGCAAAATAAATGGTCGTACGCCTTTCTTTTACTCCTGACGGGGAGGGAAGGGGGGGAAGGGGGAGCGGATAGAAAATTGACGTTGTGCACTGCGCGTATCGGCAAAATAAATGGTCGTACGCCTTTGTTTTACTCCTGACGGTGAGGGGGAGGGAGAGGGGAAGGGAGAGGGGAAGGGAGAGGGAGAGGGGAAGGGGGATAGAAAATCGACGTTTTGCACTGCGCATATCGGCAAAATAAATGGTCGTACGACTTTCTTTTTCTCCTGACGGGGAGCGGGGAGGGAGAGGTAGCGACCGCAAACGGCGATGCTGCGCAGCTTTCTGCGCATGTCAACACGGCCATTGAAAAGTTGGTAGCATTTTTGGCATCACCCATGCTCCGGTAAATGGCTTTGGATGGGATTGTGGGAGTACACACCTTCCTGATTATTTGAAGTAATGATTCTGAACAGTCCTCCCAAGTATTTCAATCCAAAAACAAGCATATTTCAGCATTTCTTCTGGGTTTGGCAGACAATAAGTTGACAGGTAACTTAGTTACCCTTAAATCTACATCAAACCTTGTTTAAACTAACTTAAACATATACACTGATTCTATGGCCTGTTCTCTTTTAAACTATGTTTGAATGAACGTTGTGGCTTGGTGATTTAAGGTGCCTTACGTCGATTTGTAAAAAACGATTTCAAAATTCTATGTAATACCGCCGATCGCCATTTTTCGCCGTTGTATAAAGTGTCTCAACTTCCTTTATAATTGTCACATGATATTGATTTAGGTATCATTAGAAAGGTCTTTCCAATACCTTTGCAATGATATATTTTATGTTGGAATCTGTTGACTTTGAAATTTTGTGTGGGCTATATTTCCATGTGGTTTCACCAAGTTCCCCCATAGTAAAGTTTCCAGGAATTAAGACAAAAGAGTGAAATGAAAATCATCATAACTATTTTATTAACAAAGCTATAGAGCTAAAAAAAAAAAGGTGTTTCAACTCAGAATTGGAAGGGCTTCAATTCTGTACTATTTATGGTGTTCTAGACCTGTTTTAAAATGTTCGTGTGTGGTCCCTAGGAGAGGGGGGGTAGGGGAAGGGGGGGGGGAAGGGGAGGGGAGCGGGAGGGGAAGAGGAGGGGGAGGGGGCGGGGGAGGGGAGGGGATAGAAAATTGCACCGCGCGTATCGGCAAAATAAATGGTCGTACGACTTTCTTAAATCCCTCTCATGCTTCTGATGCTCCTGATGCCGTTTTCAGCACATGCAGTCAAACTAATCATAGATGACAATATATTAGGAATATTAGTTACCTTTCTATGAAATGATGTGAAGAATGTGGTGATTATTGATTCGAAGAATGGTGAATATCCATATCCACAGCATCAATTTTGGCTAATATTAGGTTCAAGCCGCCATTTGCAATCAGAACAGTGATGAAAGAACAGCTCTGATTGGCTTAGCATGACCACCCCCGAAGCCATTTGAAGACTGTACCTTATTGGACGGCGCATGCTGGCGTGCGCCTGA
>CM059198.1:54634601-54651043 GCA_030323885.1 Branchipolynoe longqiensis | reverse complement strand
CGTTGTTTAACTTCATTTGTGAAAAATGGGGTACACCTAAAGTTGACTTGTTTGCATCACGAAATAATAACAAATTACCTTGTTATGTTTCTTGGCATCCTGAACCGGATGCTTGGAAAGTAGATGCATTTGCTATTACCTGGGAAAATAATTATTTTTATATTTTCCCACCGTTTAGCATTATCAGCCGAGTTGTGAGGAAAATCGGCTTGGAAGGGACACATGCTATACTGGTGGTGCCCGATTGGGACACGCAACCTTGGCTGCCAGCAGTTTCACAACTGGCAAAAGAACATATACGATTCCCAAGAAAACTCGGGAATCTGACGCACCACGGACCGCTAGTGGTTCACGGCGACGTGTCAACGACGCCCCTATTGGCATTCCTTTTCTAAGGAAACAGCTGCAGCAATTTGGATTGGACAAAATTACTGAGAACAGGATAGTATCTGATGCCTGGAGGCCAGGAACGGTCAAAATGTACACAACCTATTTAAAGAAATGGGGTGTACATTGTTTGTTAATGAAAGTCAAGCCAACAAATCCAACAATTTCACAAGTAGCTCGTTTTCTTCGTTCTCTAGAGGATGAAGGACTATCCTTTGGGTCGATCAATGCGGCAAGATGTGCGTTATCAATCATATTACCTAGAATTGATGGCGAAACAGTTGGAAAACATTATGTCCTTTGTTATTTACTTCGGTCAATTTATCAAAGGAATCCTCCAAAACCAAAGTATAGTCGGTTTTGGGATGTTTCTATAGTATTTAAGTTGTTTCAGGCTTGGCCTCACAACTCGTGGTTAGATATAAAACAGTTAGGTTTTAAGGTCGCGGTCCTGTTATTGTTAGTAACGGGACACAGAGGACAGACGATTGTTGCTTTATCTTTAACTGGATTAGAAATAGACAAGCAACAAGCTACGTTTGATTTAGAAAAATTGCTTAAATCGAACACGTTAGGTGACCCTTTATCAACGGTTCACTTAGACTGTTTTCCGAATGATCGGAAATTATGTGTTGTGTCGGCCATACGGGCTTATATATACAAGACAAAGGATTTACGTGCATCACAACAACTATTAGTGAGCTTTATAAAGCCACATAAGGCGATTTCACGAGACACACTTGCCAGATGGACAATTACGGTGTTGAAATTGGCTGGAGTGGATACGAGTAAATACTCTTCCCACTCAACTAGAGGAGCCATGGTCTCCAAGGCACGGGTGCTTGGTATTTCTGTGAAAAGAATACTAGCGCATGCAGGCTGGAAGACGGCTAAGTCGTTTGCAAAACATTATAATAAACGACTAGAAAAGCCTACCGGCGTTGCAAAGCGTCTTCTCGCCAACTAACAAGAATAGGTGAGAACAAAATTTGAATGTTATATAAGAAAGAATGATATTAAGGATAAAAATGAATTATGTAAAGGTCTCCCTAGCCTGAGGCTAGCCTGAGGCTATGTTTACCGAGGTAAAATAGTATAGTTATACGAGTCTTACCTTGGTATAGATGATGGATAACTGTTGTTTTACCGAGGTATAAGCCTCGGATAGATGTGGGCTAGGGCCCTCCCGCCACACCCTGCCACATCTATTCCGTTGGTGTACCTTTTCGGTAAAGTAATAGTATCCATTGTTTGAAAGTCATTTTTATCCTCAATAAGTAGGTTAAGATTGCTGGTACCGGACGTGCTTACCTCTCCCTATAGGCTTCCTTCTCCTTATTAGCACCGATTAATTGATTTTTGTTGTCGTTGGAATCTACTAAGTACAAATGGGATGGCCTAAAGGCCCTGTCACATTACGGCGTATGGCGGGAGCGTATTGAAAACCTATGTAGGTCCTGTGCGTGCCGGCCTATGATGACATTTTGTGACCTTTCGGGTGGTTTTGAGAGTATGTGGAACCTACGAGGAACGTACGAGGAGCGTATGAGGAGCATATGAGGAGCGTGCTGTGACATTTTTTGACGGTATGGGCCATACGCCCTCAGAGGTCGAGATTTTTTGAGCATGCACAAACAAATTTGGATGGACGGATTTATGAAAGCGTATGGCGGCGTATGCCTCATACGCTTCACATAAGCCGTCACCTGGCTTATGTGAAGATTTGCATAGCGTATGCATAGCGTATGAGTAGCGTATGCGTATGAGTAGCGTATACGGTGTATGCCGACGTATATGACGTAACGCGCCTACGCCGCCATACGCTCCCGCAAAAAAACCTAATGTGACAGCCCCTTAATGAGTTGAGCATCCATCTCCCGTTTTGGAGATCATGAGATATGAACCCACAGGTTTGAACCCCGGTTGAGTCAAACCAACAAGTTAAAAATTGATATTTGCCACTTCCTAGCCAGGCGTTGAGCAGTATTAGGATAGGGCAAGGACTGGTTGGCTCAGTGTCAGGATAATGTGACTGATTGGGATATCAGGTCATGGTGTTGGTGGCCTGGGGCCGGTGGCCTTGTCTCCCAGTGGGGCAGTACTGTACAGTCGCCATGAGTGCACACTGTCACAAGTCGGTACCTGTACTGATAAGACCTTAGATGTTCCAAGGGCGTAAAACTCCAGCAACCAACCAACCATCTGGGACCACTACAAATAATATGGGATCATATCCAACTCGGTCACACTATCCCGAGTCCTTGCCCCACATCATTACAAACTGTGTCCTTTGTGTGGACGGGATGGAATGGTGGAATTGGTAAGACAACTGTCTGGCTTCCAGTGCGGGAGGTTGTGGGTTTGAACCTGACCAATTCAAACCAAAACTTACAAAATTGATACTTGTCGCTAACTAGTATGGCGCAAGGCATTAATAGGTTAATGCAAGGCCTGGTTTGCTCAGTGTCAGGATGATGTGACTGAGTGGGATATCAGGACATGGTGCCAGCGGCCCGGTCTTCCAGTGGGACATCACTTTAGAGTTAGCTTGAGTTCACACTGTCATAAGTCAGTGCCCGTCATGGTATGATCTTTGTTGCCAGGATGTGAAACCCCAACAAACAAACCGATAACTTACTAAATTGATACTTGTCAGTACCTTGCCTGGCACTTGGTATTAATAGGATAGGGCATGGACTGGTTAGCTCAGTGTCAGGATAATCAATCAAACTGCGTCAAAAAGTACCAATGTACATCATTCTCCACCGCTCATCACATTTCCATTTCACAAGTCTATTTATTCATCCTCAAAATGATCCAAGTGAACCAACTGCCAGCATCCATGGCCAGAAGACCTGTGCTTCTTCAGTGATGACAAAGGTGTCATTCTGAGGAACAAAGTATTTAACAGACCCCCCCCCCCAATACGGTAGAGTAATGAGGACCCAAGCACCCCAGGACAACCAATCCATCACAATAAATGACAACAGAACAACTGGAGAGCAGGTGGGTTCCATTCTGTGTTGGCGTTGGGGTTTTACATCCTAGCAACATCTAAGGTCATATCAGGACCAGTGTCGATTTGTTTGCTTTTGTGTTTATTCTGGGGTGATAGTATGCACTCGTGGCAGCTTTATAGTGCGGCCCCATGGGGAGACTGGACTGCTGACACCATGACATGATATCCAGTACACAAAAATACACTTTTTCATGACCCCCCCCCCCCCCTTACCCGCCCCCTCCACCAACAAAGTGGTCAATATAAATGTTGATATTGTAGTAGTAGTAGTAGTGTAATTGTTGGCACACTCACCAAGGAATTGCAATATATGTAGAATAAAATCCTGCGTAAATTGACTGACATTTTTATCGGTTAGAAAGTCTATGGGGGCTCAAACCCCGTCACCTCAATGTACAGTTTGTATGCTTGTGAAAATGTTGATAAATTGTTAAGGACCCCTAAGTCTGACATCACTCATACATTAATAGAAAATAGAAACATTGTTAATAATAATAATAAAGATAATATAATAAAACAGGTTAAATTAAACCCAACTGAAGCTTATGGCATGCCTGGTACGAGTTAGGCATAAACAAACGGAGAAACTTTTATGACACACCCATAGAAGGAGTGAAATTTGGCAGGCATGAACATTCTGAAGCATATGTATGGCACTTTTAAACCCACTTCCGCCCAAATCAACACGCAAACAAAACAAAATGACTCAAGCAAAAATGGAAGCAAAAATCCTACTATGTGGAGACTCTAGGGTGAGAACCGTAGCACCCAAAATAGTAGAGGAACTGAAAATGAAAACATACCAGAAATTCAGAGTACACACGGAGACCTATCCTGGCACAGGAACCAGCAGGATAGTGGACCGAGTTCTTCAGAAATTCAATACGGAGATGTTCGACCAAATCTACATAATGGCAGGTGTCTGTGACCTGAGCAATAAATCGGGCAGAAGGGAACTAACCCCCCAGTTCCAAGACAAGGACTCCCTAATCCTCTATATGACATAAGAATTCTGACATGCGCAATCAACCCTGTTACAAATAACTGAAATGCCAGTGATCGGTTAACTCATGGGAATGGACATGGAAGCATACACAGTACGTAATGAACATCCGGAATATCAAACAATAATGGATAGCTGCATACCTGAAATCAACGGCTTCATCCACAGGCTGAACGAAGGCCTGCCGGATGCCAGCCTAAGAACTGTCAGATATGCGACTTACGTCCCCAAACTACAGAAAGGGAAACGGACAGCTCAATATGCGTACGGACTATGTGACGGTGTCCATTACACGCAAGCACTCGCCCTAAAAATTGCAGCCAAAGTATCAGACTGCATCTTCGCAAATGAGAAGTGAAGCAAATGGGTGTACAAACGGATAAGTACCACCTTTCTTTTCTTTCATCTTCCCGCTTTCCCTCTTCTCTGCAAGCTCTTAATAGTTTACATGTTTCAGTTGCAGATGTGTGTAACCTTAAAACACTAACTATATATCAGGGGATCCTGCACACCTCCTACCCAGAGGAGCACAAGTGGATATGGTATAGAAATTTAGAAAATATACTAAAACTGATACCTAACAAAACATAACAGAGCAACATGGATGACATATAGGGAAAGATATACTGGTTATACCAAAATATCATGTCGAAATGGCTCTTTTAACTATAACATAAATTGCCACAATAAATCCTTTAATAATTATTCAAAGTGTACCGAATCTGGTTATTTTAAATGTAAAATAATATCGGAATGTATATATATATACTCAGCGGCCACCTTACTACTGCTGCACAGGGACAGTAACGTGACTGCACGCACTGGCGGCGCAAGCCCCAACAGCAAATTAATGTAGGTGACTACATAATTCAGGCTGAGTAGTTTTAAATACTAATCCCAATTCCACACTAAAAACCACCTCCATCACAACCAGTTATCTAGACCTAACTGCCACGCAAATATGGTGGAAGAGATTGATTGTAGACTAGGCAGAGGCATGCATTTTGCCCACATAAACTGCCAACGTGCCTACAACAAAATTGACAGCATTAAATTACACTTAGATATCTGTAAATTTGATGTGTTAACACTATCAGAAACATGGTTTCATGAACTGCATAGTGACCAACTACTAGAAATTGGTGGGTACAGGCTTGTGAGAGAGGATAGAAAAACACTGACCAATACACAGATACAAAATAGGGGTGGAGGAGTTGTAATATACACACAATAAAATCTAAACTCCAAACATAAGCCATTACAAGAAGCAAACAGATCAGACACAAATATTGAACTAGTATGGACACTAATACAAAATGAGAAACAAGCTAACATAGCTGTAGTGAGTCCATATAGACCGCTGAATGGAAACATACAAGACTTCATCGCACAACTGGAAACATACCTAGAAAGTGTGTCGAAACTGACAAAGGCTGCAATATTCTTACTAGGGGACTTCAATATAAACTACAAAACAAACAACAAAAACAAACACTCACTAGAGAACTTAATCAAAGGTAGAGGGTTAAAGCAAAAGATTAGTGAGCTAACAAGGCTTGGAGAAAACAGCTGGATAATAGACCTAATAATAACAGACTCACATCATACCCACACCTCAGGAACAAGAATCTGGGGCATTAGCGATCATGAATTGATATATGTTACTAGAAAAAAAATGAAAACCAAAAACAAAACTACTCCCCGTATGGGTAGATCATACAAAAACTACACAAAAGAGGCACTAGAAACTCATCTGAAAGAAAAAATTAAATTGCCATTTCCAACTGACATAGGCGTAAATGACCAATGGAACAATATCATTGGGGAAGTCAGAAAGCATCTGGACACTACATGCCCAATAAAAAAACTTAAAATCAAAAACAACCAAGACCCATGGGTAACCCCAGAATTAATCAACCTAATTATGGACAAATATAAAACGATAGGGAAAAAACTCACACAAATTCTGGAACAACGAGAAAATACTAATACCAATTAATAAAAATAAAGAATTGATTACCCTATACAACAATGAGGGAATGGAAATCAGCAACAACGATACTGCTAATATAATGAACAAACATCTTTCTACCATAGGCAATAAACTATCCAAACAGTTCAACGCAAATTGGACCACAAAAGTGCCACAATTAAATGCAGACATTGGAGATTGCACAACCACAATAAAAGAGATAAGTGAATTCATAAAATCCATTGATTGCAACAATCCCTCGGGCATTGAAAATACCTCAAGTATAGTATTGAAAGATGCATTCGGATGTATCCCAGATGTTATATGTGATCTATACAACAAATCGTTCACAGAAGGTACTTATGTGAACTGCTGGAAGCTAGCCAAAGTAACACCGCTCCACAAAGGAGGGGATAAACAGGTACTGGGCAACTATAGACCGATCTCTATACTCCCACTACCTGGTAAACTAATGGAAAAAATAATGCATAGACATTATGGACCACCTAAACGAGCACAAAATATTAAACGGTAAACACGGCGGTTTCAGAAAAAACACTCGACAATAAAAACAATTGCTAACTTAATAACCGATATTGCAAACAGTATCAATAAAAAGAACCTAGTGGGTGCAGCATTCATAGACTTCAGCAAAGCTTTTGACATAGTGGACCACCCTATCCTAAGGAGTAAACTAACCCAAATGGGAATAACGGGAGTAACAGGAAAATGGCTAGCGAGGTATCTAGAAAATCGAAAGCAATGCACTACAGTAAATGGTTCCATATCCAATGAGGAAAAGATAACTTGTGGAGTACCGCAAGGATCAGTTCTGGGGCCACTTCTCTTCCTCATATATAATAAGGATCTAAACAACTGGCTAGAAATTGAAAACATCCAACTATATGCAGATACTGTGGTATATGCCGCAGGCAAAACAACCAAAGAAATAGAAACAAAACTGAATCTAACACTAAAAAAACTAACCAAGTGGTGCCACCTAAATAGGATAACCATAAACAACAGCAAATCGAAAATAGTACTATTTGGTACCAGGCTAACGAGTAACGATCAAATAAAAGTGTCTTCTGGGAAACACTAAACAGGAACAGGTAGACAACTAACGATATCTGGGAGTGGATCTAGAAGGACACCTAAAGGATGACCTCTGCATAGCAAATACTATCAAAAAAGTAAACCACAAAATATGGCTACTGTCTAAACTGGGAAACTACATGACTGAAAACATGGCAATTAAAATATATAAAGGCATGATCCTCCCCTACTTTGACTATGGCGATGTAGTATATATGGGAGGAAATACAAAACTTTAAAACAAACTACAGGTGCTACAATATAGAGCCCTCAAAGTATGCCTTCAGGTGCACAAAAGATATCCCACAATAGAATTACACAAAAAATGCAATGCAACACTACTAACAAGTAGAAGGGGAACGCACCTCAAAATACTAGCACACCATTACACCAAAAAACCAGGCTACACAGCAACCCCCCAGTAGGGACACCAGGCAAATGGCAGCCCCAGTGCTACTGACAGCAATAAGTAACTCAACAATTTATGAGAGAAGTGTACTGGCCATGGCGCCACATGCCTGGAATAATCAACCCACACAACAACGGGCAATTGAAAGCCTGGACCTCTATAGAAGATTCTTAAAGAAAACAAGGTAATACACAACCACCTACTGAAGCAACAATATCGCACCTGACTGGGCGCAGTCACTGCTTTCTGTGTCTGGCACAAAAAGCAAACGACATGCCAGAAAAGATGGAAGATATTACAAATACGGAAATTAGCCCTCCTAAGTACTAAGGAAATCGAGATGACTATCACCATAGGGCGCAATCCGTCTGGGTAGGTGTACTGGTACAAACCAAAGCAGAACTGGACAGGCCATGGTCATGCATCCAACTCACCCTGAAATACAAAATGGCTCAGCATACAACACAACCATCCCACTTAGTTGCAGTCCTGAAGGGTCCAGGGGTATTCTGGCACACGGGTGCACTATCTAAGGACAGGGTGTGGGTGAAAGGATGCTGTTTCAAACCACAAAGGGACGGGATCCTCTCCTGCAGGCCTGTATGTCATCCAGGTAGATGTACATAGTTGGCTAAGTTATCATATACAGGTTAGAAAAAAACTTTGAAAAAAAACTAATATAGAATCTACTAACACCCAAAACCGCAAAAGGTTGGCCCGAAAAAGATCAGGTAAACACATACAATTATATTATACATGAGATAGGTAAGTATGAATACACATCAATATGAAATTGCTATGAACAAATACCCATCATCATCAGCATCATCATCAGCATCGCCATCATCACACATCGTTCACATTCATATATACATTTATACATATAATACAGCACCTGTTTAACCAAGAGAACAGCCAGCACACCAAGTGGTGGGTTTGATCATTTTGATTACACAATACAGGCTGAGTGAGCCGTCTTAGTATTATAGGGTCTTTGGTGTAGTGCATTTGGGGAAACCTGCATTCAAGTTTTGTTGTTGGAATGTTATGTCCTGGCAACATCTAACGTCATATCAGGACGGATACCGACTTGTGACTGCGTACTCATGGCGAATTAATAGTGCTGGAACACTGGGAGACCTTGCCTCCACCACCATGACCCTTATCCAACAAAGTAACATTATGTGCTTACCAGTCCCCTCCCTATCCTATTAATGCCAAACCAGGCACGGTGTCTGAATCGGTGGAGCGCGGCCCTCGCATGCGAAAGGTTGGGAGTACTTGGTGCTTCCTAGCCTGGCGCTCGGTATTAATAGGATAGGGCAAGGACTGGTTAGCTCAGTGTCAGGATAATTTAACCGAGTGGGATATTGGTTCATGGTGCCAGTGGCCTGATCTTTCAGTGGAGCAGCAATATAAAGTTGCCGTGAGTATGCACTGTCACAAGTTGGTACCCTGATAACATTGATATGACCTTAGATGTTGCCAGAACGTAAAACTCCAACAAGCAACCAACCAGCCTCTCCCATCTTCCAACGTGTAAGCTTAAGCTGCAACCCGGCATGCTGGGTCCCAGCTTCAGTCCTTCCTGACTGACCAGCTTCAGGCGCAGTTCAGTGCCTCGGGCCTCAAAGCCCATATCGGGCAATGATTGCATAATCCACGGGGAGGTATGGTTGCAACGCTCTGTTATGGCTGGGGAGTTAATTAGCCTTCCCAGAGTCGCGGCCACCCAGGGGTCTTTGATCTATCACCCCCGCCCGCCCGCCAACAGGCCATATGTATTTATAGATCAGACACGGCTGAGAAAGATTTGGTTTTGTAGTTAAGCACTGCTTTCGGAGGTGGGAGATTTAAGGCCTAAGCTCTCTCAAGTTGGTCTTACTGAGCTGCTCACTGAGCTGCTCACTGTATTATGTTAATCAGCACGGCATTATCTTGTGTTGCTCTTTTTGTTTGTCTTTTCATTATGTTTATTGAAAAATGGGTAATTTTGATTGAAAACGGCTGATTTGTAGAGGTATTTGAAGCGAAGCATGCAGAAAAACGTTGGTATGTATACATCGAGACCAGATGGGATGACCAAATGAGTTGAGAGTCCGTCTTTCGTTTTGGTAGATTCTGGGATTCGAACCCATAGGTTTGAACCCTGGGCGAGTCAAACCAACGACTTAAAAATGTGTACTTGTCGCTTCCTAGCCAGGCGCTCAGCATTATTAGAATAGGGCAAGGACTTGTTTGTTCAATGTCAGGATCATGTGACTGAGTGGGATATCAGGTCATGGTACTAGCGGCATGGTCTCCCAGTGGGGCAGTACTATAAAGTTGCAATGAGATCGCACTGTCACAAGTCAGTACCCATCCTGATATGACCTTAGATGTTGCCAGGCCGTAAAACTCCCAACAACCAATCAGGGTCCTTCCCCGGTATATTCCACCTAGGTGAGTAGGTCAGACTAGTGACTCAATCAGGTCACACGTGACCTCCTTTGGGGAGTGGGTTGAACGGTTTACGGTAGGGACCACCCCTGGCTAGCATGTTGCCGCCTGCCGATATTTCTGACCAGCAAGTGTCGTCGTAGTCGAGACCAGCGTCATGTGGTCGTGGGGCTCATTGGGGACTACAACAAAACTTTACTAAGCTGTTCAGGTCAATTTGTTGTTTGTTTGTTGGTTTACGTCCTAGCAACATCCAAGATCATATCATGACAGGTACCGACTTGGACAGTGCGCACTGATGGCAACTTTATGATGCTACTGCCCCACTGGGATAGAACAGACTGCCAGCATTATGACCCGATATCCCAAACAGTCACATTATCCTGATACTGTGCTAACTAGTCCTTGTCCTATCCTATTAATTCCGAGCGACAAGTATACATTTAATATGTCATGTTCAGATCAGAGAAAGCTCTAGAATATGGAGTTTAGCAGAGAGGTAATTTAAGGTAACTGCTCTGCTTAGAGGCACATACCTGTGTGTACATGAAGGACGGTACTGGTGAACTTCAAATGGGGGGAGTACTTACCGCAGACGCAGTCTCCTCACCATCACCAAAGTAGGCCTACTGTCAGAGCTGTACCTAGTGAGACGGCAACACCATCAGTTAAGCCCCTCCTCCCCGCCAAAGCACAAATAATGTGTCAATTTACTGTTTATATTTTATTGATATTTTACAGTTACATAGTCCAATGGTTTGTGGATTTAGTCATTTTGTTGTTGATAAATATAATAAAATGATTGTTATATTCTACCTTATTTTAGTTTGAAGTAACTTTTATTTTAAATGGCTAACTTTTGAGATATTTTAAGTGCATACATGAAAATTAATTTTGGCAAGCACACCTAATAGCCCTGTCACACTACGACATATCTCGCCACAGTGCCGCCAACGCGCAAAATCACTTTTAATCGTCAAGAAACATCAAGATTTTCGGCGTCAGCACAACGTATTGCTAGGTGAAGGAAAGTCAAAGTTGTAGGTTACTCTATGGGAAATAGAGCCGCATTCACGTTCAAACCGATCGGTACATGGACCGATCCACTTGGCGCATTTGCATTTGCATTTGCATTTGCATTTGCATTTGCATTCGCATTCGCATTCGTATTCGGACACTAGTGATGTGTATTTACATGCTTTTCCATTGGTTTGTCTCATTCGTATTCGCGCACACGCATACCGCATATATGGAATCTTAGCTTTAATCAATCAGGGGTGTGCTCCCAGATACACCGAGTTGGTAGGATGTAGAACATGTGACAAGCTCAGGCTACATACAATAAGCCTGGAGCAGTAGAGAGTAGTATCTGCAAATGTCCGCTTGCTCCAGACCCGCCGCCCGCCATTGTGTCACTTCTTACTTGTGGCAGCCGAGGCTGGGTGTTCTTTGTTGTAGTTTCTGTGATTCAGCGGCTCCGTCATGAATACAGGGCATTGTTTGGTTTCTGCCGAGTGTCCAACGCCACCGCCAGGGTTTCAGTCACTGTCAGGACTAGAAAGGTGTAGGCGTGTGTGTGTGTGGGGGGGGGGGGGCGGGGGGGGGACATTACTACTCACGCCTCAAGCACTATAAGGAACTGCGATGCGGAAAGTGATGGCAGAGCGTGTGCTAGCAACATGGCATGTCAATTCAGCAGGCATCGGGATCAGGCTAGTCACAGTACACACGCATACACATGGTATGTCTTTATAGTGCTGCCTAACTAAGCGGGAGATGTATGGAGCGAGACTGGTCTGAAACCATTACAAAACTGACACAAGACCCCCATGAGATGTCATAAGTTGCCGCAAGATACCGCAAGACTCTCACAAGATGGCACACGACTGTCACGAGATGGCACGGGATTGTCACCAGGAAAGTGCTTTGAGACTGCTGTAAAACAACCGCGAGACTGCCATGATAGGTCCCACGACCCGCACCAGACTGCCGTGAGACTACTACGAGACTACCACGAGATTACCACGAGACTGCCAGTAGACTACCATGAGACGGCCATGAGACTACCACAATACTACAACAAGATTACCATGAGACTACCACCAATCTGCTGCGAGACTGCCAGTACACTACCACGAGACTACCATGAGACTGCCAGTAGACTACCATGAGACTGCCACGAGATTACCCCAAGACTACCACTAGACTACAACGATAGTACCATGAGACTACCACCAATCTGCTGCGAGGCTGTCAGTACACTACCACGACACTACAAGTAGAGTACCATGAGACTGCCACGAGACTATCACGAGACTACAATGAGATTACCATGAGACTAAGAGATTACCACGAGACTACAACGAGATTATCACGAGACTACCACCAATCTGCTGCGATGCTGTCAGTACATTACCACGAGACTGCAAGTAGACTACCATGAAACTTCCACAAGACTATCAAGAGACTACGAGATTACCACGCGACTACCACCAATCTGCTGCGAGGCTGCCAGTACACTACCACGAGACGACCACAAAATTATCACGAGACTACCACAAATGTGCTGAGACTGCCAGTAGATTACCACGAGACTGCGTGAGACTACCACAAGACTACCATGAGACTACCACGAAATTACCATAATACTACCACCAATCTGCTGCGAGACTGCCAGTAGACTACCACGAGACTACCATGAGACTGCCAGTAGACTACCACGAGACTACCACAAGACTGCCAGTAGACTACCTCGAGACTGCCAGTAGATTGTCAGTAGATTGCCACGAGACTACCATGAGACTGCCAGTAGACTACCATGAGGCTGCCAGTAGACTACCTCGAGACTACTACGAGACTGCTACGAGACTACCACCAAGCTGCTGCGAGACTAACAAGAACCCACCGCGAAAACCGCCTCCAGATTGCCACGAAAGGTCGACGAGACTGCGACGAGATGTCACGACACTGCCGGCAGACTGCTCTTCACCACCCGGCCTCACCGTGCCCCATTCCCCGTCCCTCTCCCCCCTCCCCTCCCTTCCCTACCCCTCCTATCTCCCGACTTACCCCTCGCCACCCACTCTCGGGGCTTACCCCTTACCCCCTCCTCCCCCCCCCCCCCCTTCCCCCCTCTCTCCTCCCCCGTCCCCCCCCCACCCCCCCGCTCCCCCCCCCCCACCTCCTATTCCGCCCTCCCGCCCCCCCCCCTCCCTCCCCCCTCCCCCCCCTGCCCCCCACCACCCCCGCCCCCCCCCTCCCCCTGCCTTCCCTCCCACCCTCTCTCCCGCTTCCCCTTCCCCCCTCTCTCTCCCCCTCCCCCCCCTCCCCCTCCCCTTCACCCTCCCTCTACCTCTATCCCTACCCCTCTCCAACACCTCTTGCTCGGCTACACTCTGCACACAAGGTGCGGATAGTAACAGCTATCACGGCATAATTAAGATAGGGCAAGGCCTGGTTAGCTCAGCGTCAGGATAATGTGACTGATGGGGATATCAGGTCATGGCCCCAGCAGCCTTGTCTCCCGGTGAGGCAGCACTATAAAAGTTTCCGTGTGTGTGCACTGTCACAAGTCGGTATCCATCCTGATAGTGATATGACCTTAGATGTTGCCAGGACATAAAACTCCAACAAACAACAACAAAACATCTACTCTCATCGGCCATTCAACACCCTACCGGCGCCCCGACGTGTTTACCCGCGTTGTCATGGCGACCCCTGTGTTCAATCCGCCGCTGCCACTTACAACACCGCGCCTGGTCAGCAAAGCAACGGATGTGGGTGACGCGCCCTGTCGGCACACAGGGAATCCCATCCCTGCTGTGGGGGCGCAGCACTTCCGGTGTCAGATGCTGTCCGGATGTAGGCCCCCAGAGGGTGAGTGGTGGTGTTGGTGGTAGTGGCAGCAAGTCAGTGTGTGGTGGTGGTGGTGTGTGGTGGTGAGTGGTGGTGGTGGTAGTGGCAGCAAGTCAGTGTGTGGTGGTGGTGGTGTGTGGTGGTGAGTGGTGGTCGTGGTAGTGTCAGAAAGTGTGGTGTTGGTGTGTGGTGCTGAGTGGTGGTGGTGGTAGTGTCAGAAAGTCATTGTGTGGTGTTGGTGTTGGTGTGTGGTGGTGAGTGGTGGTGGTGGTAGTGTCAGAAAGTCATTGTGTGGTGTTGGTGTGTGGTGGTGAATGGTGGTGGTGGTAATGTCAGAAATTCAGTATGTGGTGTTGGTGTGTGGTGCTGAGTGGTGGTGGTGGTCATGTCAGAAATCCAGTGTATGGTGGTGGTGTGTGGTGGTGAGTGGTGATGGTGGTAGTGGCAGAAAGTCAGTGTGGTGGTGAGTGGTGGTTCTGGTGAATGGTGGTGGTGGTCGTGTCAGAAAGTCAGTGTGTGGTGGTCAGGTTGGAGAGCTTACCTCGTTCGGGCTATGGTGGTTAAAGTACCTCATTTGAGTACCGGTTCAAATTCCAAGGTCAAATTTCATATATGATTATGGTGCAGGTTCACAAATATGGTTGTGGAACACTGAGTTTTAGGAGGTTTTCATATTCGAATACATCACTAGAAAGGGAAAAATTATATCTAATTTCCTGAATATTCAAAGGACATTTAGTTGGGACCGGATTGAGTAAATTAACAGTGAATATTAGGAAATAATTCAGTAGTTACAACACATGTCTACAGGACAGAACTGCCCATCACAGTACTGTGTTGGTATAGCCATTAATCCCAAACAATAGAGGAACCTCCAGTCAACCATGGGGGTATATGCTGGTCTGTGGCCCACTCATATACTTCCACTTGCCACTTGGGGATGTCCTGTGGGGACTATTGTACATCATTTAGATATATCGGAACTGGGAAGCTGAGCGGCTATAGATATCATTTTAAATCGATAAAGTGTTTATTAATATATATATATGTGTGTATATGTATATGTGTATATATGCTGTCACAACAATAAAATAAATCAAATACAATAATATTTAAGGTAGGTTTTTCTTAATGTTGTACCAGTATATTTGTGGTGATTATGCATCATATGCATAATCACAGTGAATTATTTATTATGCATATATATATTGGTATGCAAAAAATATATCTACATGATGCACAACAGTCCCCACAGGACCTCCCCCAGTGGCAAGTGGAAGTATATGAGTGGGCCACAGACCAGCATATACCCCTATTGTTGGCTGGAGGTTCCTCTATTGTTTGGGATTTATGGCTATACCAACACAGTTATAACATGGGCAGTTCTGTCCTGTAGCCATGTATTGTAACTACTGAATTATTTCCTAATATTCACTGTTAATTTACTCAATCTGGTCCCAACTAAATGTCCTATGAATATCCAGGAAATTAGATATAATTTTTGGCTTTCTAGTGATGTATTCCAATATGTAAACTTCCCAAAACTCAGTGTTCCACAACCATATTTTTGAACCTGCTAACTAATCCTATATGAAATTCAACCTTGGAAATAGATCCGGGGCTCAAATGAAGTATTTAACCACCATAGCCCGATCGAGGTAAGCTCTCCAACCTGGTGGTGGTGCCTGGTGGTGAGTGGTGGTGGTGGTGAGTGGGAGTGGTGGTGGTAGTACTAGTGGTGGTGGGGCTTGTGGTGCTGGTGGTGCTGGCAGTGGTAGGGCTACTACTGGTAGTGGTGCTGGTGGTACTATCGGTGGTGGTGCTGGTGGTAGTGGTGGTGGTGCTGGTGCAGTGGTGGTGCTACTAGTGGTAGTGGTGGTGGTGCTGGCAGTGGTAGGGCTACTACTGGTAGTGGTGCTGGTGGTACTATCGGTGGTGGTGGTGGTGGTGGTGGTAGTGGTGGTAGTGGTGGTGGTGCTAGTACTGCTACTAGTGGTAGTGGTGGTGGTGCTGGCAGTGGTAGGGCTACTACTGGTAGTAGTGGTGGTGGTACTAGTGGTGGTAGGGCTGGTGGTGCTGGTAGTGCTGGTCCTGCTGCTGCAGTGGTGGTGCTACTAGTGGTAGTGGTGGTGCTGGCAGTGGTAGGGCTACCACTGGTAGTGGTGCTGGTGGTACTATCGGTGGTGGTGGTAGTGGTGGTGGTGGTGGTGCAGTGGTGGTGCTAGTACTGCTACTAGTGGTAGTAGTGGTGGTGCTGACAGTG
>CM059198.1:54559301-54634102 GCA_030323885.1 Branchipolynoe longqiensis | reverse complement strand
CACTTTACTTTTTAAAAGGAAAAATACTACAGTAACAAGGAAAGGATATCCCTTCTGCATATAGCCTTTTATCCCCCCCCCCCCCCTTAAATGTAACTATTATTTAATTTCTAAATACCTACATACAACCATCATCTTCGATTCAAGATATATTTGGTAGTAAAATAGCAGTGAACATACTGAACGAAGAGGCACCTTTAGAAAAGCTGCCTCACCCTACTACAAATGAAAATGAATATGCAGCAATTATACAAAAACATTTAGAGCATAATGTTTTGAACTTAAAGGTAGTGTTTTGAACTTAAGGATAGTGTTTTCAGTGGGGCCACAGTAGTGTACTTCAACTAGGTTGAAAACACTACCGTAGTGTTTTTGTGGGGTAGTGTTTTGAACTTACTACACCGGCCGCGGTTAGTGTGTTGGGAACCCGTTGGGGGCGGTACCACTCATATTCAGCGAATAATTCACGGTATGAATAGAAACGGTGGTAGAATTTCCGATGAGTTACACTCGTATGATTCTTGTACATCATATATGTATACATATATATATATAGTATAGTTATACGAATCTTACCTGGGTATAGATGATGGGTAACTGTTGTTTTCCCGAGGTATAAGCCTGGGGTAGACGTGGGCTAGGGAGAAGGAAGCACGTGAGGTACCAGCAATTTTAACCTACTTATTCAGGATAAAAAATGATCTTTCAATACAATGGATACTATGATTTTCCCGTAATGGTACACCAACGGGATAGACGTGGTAGGGCGTGGTGGGTGGGCCCTAGCCCACGTCTACCCGAGGCTTATACCTCGGGAAAACAACAGTTATCCATCATCTATACCCAGGTAAGATTCGTATAACTATACTATTTTACCTCGGTATACAGCCTCAGGCTAGCCTCAGGCTAGGGAGACCTTTACATAATTCATTTTTATCCTTAATATCATCCATTCTTATTATAATATTCAACGTTTTTGTTCTCACCTATTCTTGTTAGTTGGCGAGCAGGCGCTTTGCAATGCCGGTAGGCTTTTCTAGTCGTTTGTTGTAATGTTTTGCAAACGACTTAGCCGTCTTCCAGCCTGCGTGCGCTAGTATTCTTTTCACAGAAATACCTAGCAACCATGCCTTGGAGACCATGGCACCTCTAGTTGAGTGGGAAGAGTATTTGCCCGTATCCACTCCAGCCAATTTCAACACCGTAATTGTCCATCTGGCAAGGGTGTCTCGTGAAATTGCCTTATGTGGCTTTATAAAGCTCACTAATAGTTGTTGTGATGCACGTAAATCCTTTGTCTTAGATATATAAGCCCGTATGGCTGACACAACACATAATTTCCGATCATTCGGAAAACAGTCTAAGTGAACCGTAGATAAAGGGTCACCTAACGTGTTCGATTTGAGCAATTGTGCTAAATCAAACGTAGCTTGTTTCTTGTCTATTTCTAATCCAGTTAAGGATAAAGCAACAATCGTCTGTCCTCTGTGTCCCGTTACTAATAATAACAGGACCGCGACCTTAAAACCTAATTGTTTTATATCTAACCACGAGTTGTGAGGCCAAGCCTGAAACAACTTAAATACTATAGAAACATCCCAAAACCGACTATACTTTGGTTTTGGAGGATTCCTTTGATAAATTGACCGAAGTAGATAACAAAGGACATAATGTTTTCCAACTGTTTCACCATCAATTCTAGGTAATATGATTGATAACGCACATCTTGCCGCATTGATCGACCCAAAGGATAGTCCTTCATCCTCTAGAGAACGAAGAAAACGAGCTACTTGTGAAATTGTTGGGTTTGTTGGCTTGACTTTCATTAACAAACAATGTACACCCCATTTCTTTAAATAGGTTGTGTACATTTTGACTGTACCTGGCCTCCAGGCATCAGATACTATCCTATTCTCAGTAATTTTGTCCGATCCAAATTGCTGCAGCTGTTTCCTTAGAAAAGGAATGCCAATAGGGGCGTCGTTGACACGTCGCCGTGAACCACTAGTGGTCCGTGGTGCGTCAGATTCCCGAGTTTTCTTGGGAATTGTATATGTTCTTTTGCTAGTTGTGAAACTGCTGGCAGCCAAGGTTGCGTGTCCCAATCGGGCACCACCAGTATAGCATGTGTCCCTTCCAAGCCGATTTTCCTCACTACTCGGATGCCAAGAAACATAGCAAGGTAATTTGTTATTATTTCGTGATGCAAACAAGTCAACTTTAGGTGTACCCCATTTTTCACAAATGAAGTTAAACAAAGGTGTAGAGAGAGACCATTATAAATGGTCATGGAAATTTCTACTTTTATGGTCTGCAAGTGTATTTTGTGACCCTGGAATATGCGCTACAGTCAGCCAAACTTGTTGAGCCTGTGCCCAGTTCCAAATCAGTTTAGACAACTGATTGCAAGGCTTTGATTTGGTTCCACCCATGTTACGAATATATGCCATGGCAGTAGTATTATCAGTTAGTATTCTAACTTGTGATTTATTTATCTTTACTAAACTACATAAGCCCAGATAAATAGCACGCAATTCTAGTGCATTAATATGGTCTGATTTTTCATCATCAAGCCATCTACCTCCTGTTGTGACCCCATCTCGATGAGCTCCCCAACCTTCTAACGAAGCATCAGTAGTTATTACTGTATTAGGTTCTGCCATGCGGATTGGATTTGGTGAACTTGCTATGTGTTGCATCCACCATCCAATATCCTGTAGCCCTTCTTGCGAAATAAACATCTTTCGCTCAAAATTCCCTTTAGTTCGTGCCAACGCTAAATTTTTATCTATTTCTAGAGATTTAATATGAGCCTTCCCGTATAGAATAGCGGGTGCATACGATATCATTATCCCAATAAGGACTGCGACCTGTCTAATTTTAGGTTTTGGTAACTTAATAAGCTGGGTCGCTGTATTCATAAACTTAATTAGTTTTTGTTCTGTTATCGACACTGTAAGAGACTGTGTATCCAGAATAAACCCTAAACATTTTTTTTTTTATTTTATTTTATTTATTTTTTGGTCCATTAGTTGTTTAAGCAGGGGAAATTTCAGTCATAGACGACTGGTCTTCTCATTCCACTGCTGGTCGATAGAAAGCCCGAGCCTACACTTTTACCGACCCAAGGGATTTTTAACCTCCCACACCACATAGACATGGTATGAGAGCAACCGGCCTTTGATGACGCTGTAAGTTATACACAGCGGTGGAAATCCAAATTGGCAGAGCTGGGGGCACGGGGAATCGAACCGCCGACCCTCAGATTAGGAGTCTGACCTAGAAAAAAGTCAGACACTCTAACCACTCCGCCACAGAGAACGCCACAACGTTTTGTTGGTTTAAGCACTGACTTTTGTGGATGTACATAAAACCCCAGTTTACGTATCTAGCGAAAACATTTTAAAATGTCGATATTCCACCATTTTATTAAGGATTTTTAAATCCAGGATCATTCGAACCTTGCCATTAGGCTTTGGTCTCGAGAAGATGTTTGAAATAAACTCTCCTGAACAGTATGTCACTTTTTGTATAATTCCTTTCTCAAAGAATTTTTGTACCTGTTTAGTTAGTGCCTCTCGTTCAACCGGTTCAATGTTATAAGGAAAAGGTATACTGCCTTGTACCGGAATTTGTGTGAAGGGAATGCGAACACCCCTAACTATTTGTAAAATTTCTTGGTCACTAGTAATTTTGTGCCACTCAGAAATATGATTATTAATATTGCCAGCCACAAAGTTGCTTACAGTTTGTGTGGTTTTAGAGGCTGCAAGGACTTGTAACGTCTGTGTTTTGACCTCTACTTGGACCCGCCCCTGGGGAAAGGTCTCGGCGAGTTGACGCCTCGGCCTAGTGGCCGTGCGGTGTTGTCGGTCCAGCCTGAGCGAGCGCCCCGGCCCCGAAAAGCTTGACCGAAGTTTGAGCCCGGTCTGGTTCCCCTGGTGAACCGTCGTGGACGAAAATCCCCTCGTGACCTTTTGAAATGAGGGGTTTCCTGTTTCTTCTTGCCATCCATGTTTTTGCCACTCTTGGCTGCAGTTTCTACCTCTTTATAGAGGTATTGTAGTTGACCGCCAAACATTTTTGTGTTATCTAAAGGTTTCCCTTTAATCGGCTCTGGAGCGAGAAAGAGCGTAAACTCTTTCCCATCATTATCCGTAATCTTCTTTGAGCGAGCCACTTCTTTGCCAGCATCTGTGCAAACAGACTTGAAGACATTCTCATATCTTCGGTACGACAGGTAATTACCTGCCGCCGCTAACAATGCAATTCCTTTGTCCATCATTTTAGCCAAAGAAGAGAACTTATTTTCTCTTTGCATTCTATTTGTCACAGGAGCAATAGCTGTTAGGGTACCAAGCACCACCTTATGCACTGTGTGCAACACACCCTCAAATCTCTTACGGTCATCCGTCATATTGACATCTCGATCCATGTCCTTAATGATGGAGTTGGGAACACCTTTAATGCCTGTTAATTCATCTCCTAACTTGGAGATAATTTCCGCCGGTTTAAACGTGCGGAAATGGTCATTAATGGTCTCGCGCATAAGCGTAGTGGTTTTAACACGCTTAGCCTTTGGCTTCTCCACTTTCTTAGCCACTTTGCCACCAATGGCAGCATAGACACCTTCATATTGTGTGTCTAAGTCTGATTCCGTGGAAGTGGAATCTGTGGAAGAATCGGAAGAAGAAGAATCTTTCCTCTTCTTCTTCTTGGACTTGGTCTTCCGCTTTTTGCGAAGTCCAGTTTTCCCCCGTTCTTTGGTGAAATCATCACCAGAAGAAATGATATGTTTCTTCTTCTTCCTCCGTTTAGGACAAGGAGGAGGAGGAGCCTTAAGCTCCATCGCTGAGTCAGTCTCCGAGAAATCCTCAAATGATGATTCATCTTGGACACTCAGCATTCGCCGTTTACGAGACACCGGTGGTTTGAGAGACATAATATGACTCTCCATCGCCGCAAACCGAGTCTCCCAATTTTGAGCCGCGGCGCCGTCAGGCACTATGTCCTCGTCCGCCTCGGAGAGAATATGCGCCCCGGGCTGTGTCGAAGGCACTGCCGACAACACTGGTGAGGAGTCATACTCCTCGTCCAATCCACTCGGAACACGCCCCTCGGCTGCTGCTGCACCGCGCTTACTCCGCTTCGTGGCCATCAGGAACTGAAACAAAGATTTTTGGTCAGTCCCGGTATATATATATGTCACAATATGGTTGTTTCAAACTCAATTGGACATCTAGTGGTGTTAGAGAACGTGTTTATACCGTTTTAACACAGGCGTAATAAGCTAAATTTGTGCGTGGATTGTGGGTCAAGCCCAAACCTTACGCGGGGTCGGGACCAGTGTATCGTCCCGCCCATCCCTCTGTTCCGCACACTTCTCCCACCTGTGACTACTACGTCAACAAGTTGGAGAAAATGCTACGAAACTCGGAGAAACGCCTGAAAAAGTTTTGTCTAGGGGAGTCTATAATAGAAACCCAGGAGCATCTCCAACATTACTCTCTATTAGAGTACGAGAGAATTTCCACATGAGATAGGGCGAAACCCACATCTCTACCCATAGTCACACGGTGACCCGGGTGTTGACATAACCGCTAATGATCGGTTTGGTTCCTTCGAGAAAATATATATATATATATATATAATATGTAAAATAGATATATACATTTATTAAATGCATTAAAGCATTACTGACACCTTCTCTGTGCTGTTATCTATCGCATTGATCGGTGACCTGCCCAACCCGATAAAACTGATATCGTTACTAGCCAGTCCAATATCACTTTGATTCTGTTTAGTTTGATCGATGTCAATACTCAAAGAGAAATCTACTATGACACACCTCCGAAATATTAAAATACAATAACAACTCAGTATGGGAAACTGAACATAATAAACATTTTGCGTTGTGCCACCTCAAATATGACTGTCTATCTTAGTCTTAGCTTGCACCTTTTAATTCAGTTGCATTTCTGCTCATAATTTACTTTACAACTTAATTTCTTTTAAATGTTCCCAATTCTGTTCAGCAGCGAGCAACAAAAATAAATGCCTTGTTGATCTGCCCAGTTTAATCGTCATTGACATGCACAAATTTAGGTTCTTTTCTGAATTTAATTGATCGGAAAGCATAATGGACGATCTCTCTTTCAACAGCCGACTTCCTCAGAGGCTGTCACCTAAGGACTCAGAGCAGAAGGGATGGCCGAATGAGTTGAGCGTCCGTCTCCTATTTTTGTAGATCATCGGATTCCAACCCACAGGTTCTAGCGCTGGTCAAGTCAAACCAATGACTTAAAGATGTATACTTGTCACTCCCTAGCAAGGCGCTTGGTGTTATTAGGATAGGGCAAGGAGTGGTTGGCTCAGTGTCAGGATAATGTGACTGAGTGGGAGATCAGATCATGGTGCTGGTGGCCTGATTTACCGGTGGGGCAGCATTATAAAGTTGTCATGAGTTCGCAACCAGTCGGTACCCATCCTGATATGACCTCAACTCATATAAAATATTCCGATATACGGCAAAGGGAGGAATGCAAATGTTCTATTACTGATCGGTGTACGTGACCAGGCACATGTATGTATATGTCAGGGCTGGTGGTGCCTGAGTGGGATGTAAATAGACGTAGTGGTGCTGGCAGATCTGGGTGTGAGGGCACTCAGAGCCTAGCCCCTCTGCTGGGATAGTGATCACCACACTCAAAGGTCAAGGTTGGTGCTGGCCATGGGGCCATACAGCTTGGTGGCGGTGGGCAGACCACTGGTAGCCATGGGTACCAGGAATGCTGGATCCCTATTGGTAGGGCCAAGAATGCTTGTTTCCCATTGGCGGAAATGGGTGGGGCGATACTCTACAATGAACCCATGTAACCATATAAATAATAAACCAGAGGGTTTGACTCTCTCTCCTTCTTTACACTGTATACTCTTCCTTTCTCTTTGTCTGTATTGATTTCACTATAGCCTGCCTACACAACAACAGATTCTAGCTTTAGCCATTTTACATTTAGATGTTGACAGGACGCGAAACTCCAACTGACCGATCTGAAGACTGCAACAAAGACATCATCTGCTGTCAAGTCTTTCTTGGAAGTATCAGATAACTTTCTCCCACACAGCAGACATTCCAGGGACCCCAGATGTCAAGTGATCGCTGTAGGCACCAGCTGATTATTAATTATTAAACTACGCTCTCAGAGCACATATATCCCATCAAGCCCAGCTCTCAAGTGTTTGTTAGAGATGTCAAATAATTATTAATTATTAACCTCTTCTCTCACAGGAGTGATATCCCAGCAAGCCCCACTCTTAATTGATTGCCAGAGGTCCCAGTTAATTATTATTAAACTACACTCTCAGAGCAAAGATATCCCAGCAAGCCCCACTCTTAATTGATTGGCAGAGGTCCCAGTTAATTATTAATTATTAAACTACACTCTCAGACCACAGATATCCCAGCAAGGGCAACGTTCCAAGTGTTTCGTGGAGGTACAAGCTAATTAATAATTATTCCTAATTATACCACACTCTCAAAGGACAGATGCCTACCCCAGATAGCGATAATGATGCCTAGATCTGGGATTGATCCCATCACATCACAATTCGACCATC
The DNA here is from genome assembly GCA_030323885.1 of Branchipolynoe longqiensis. Lineage (NCBI taxonomy): Eukaryota > Metazoa > Annelida > Polychaeta > Phyllodocida > Polynoidae > Branchipolynoe > Branchipolynoe longqiensis. The sequence continues at coordinate 54,626,485 of CM059198.1, read as the reverse complement.
CCATCGGGTCCAACAACTGTTTGAAGCCGATATGGCGGTAATACGTCTCCAATCAGAATCACTTCCGGTTATGTTTCTATAAATAGCTCACGTCGTCCCGGGCCTGCCATTCAAATGTCAGGCCTGGCTGGAGCGGAAATGAGATTGGCTGAAGCATCGGCACTTGAAAGAGTCTTTCCGATTGTAATTGCTCATTTGATTATCAGCATCATAGCGGACTCTGAGGGCCCCGTCAACAGAAAAGTTTTTTTTGTTGTTTTTTTTGTTGGAGGTTTACGACCTTGCAACATCTAAAGTTACTATATAGTGCTGCAACACTGGGAGACCAGGATGCTGGCACCATAACCCAATTTCCCACTCAGTCACATTATCCTGACACTGAGCTAACCAGCCCTTGCTGTATCCTAGTAATGCCGAGCGTCAGGCTAGGAAGGAACAAGTATCAATTTTGTAAGTCATTGGTTTGACTCGACCATGATTTTAACTTCTGACCTTCCGCATGGGAAGCCTACGCTGTACTGTATCAATTTTCTAAGTAATTGGTCTGACTCGGCTGGAATTCAAACTCCCGACCTTCGACACAAGAACCTGTATTCTTACTGATTCGACCACAGCATCCGGTTTAAAAAAAATGGAAGTTTGCCAACATCCACACAAATGAAATAGGTAGGATGAAATGGGAGTGGGTGGGTGGGTGGGGGAAGGCTACAAACTGACAATGTCTCTATACATTGTCTCTATACAGGCTTACTTCCGGAAGTCCCGGAGATAACTTTTGCCGACCGGATGTGCCTCCTAGGCTCCGCTGAGAGGAAGAAGCCAACAACATAATGGTTAGACAGGAGCCATCCATTTTCTCATTTAATTAGCGTCTGTAGGGTGGTCACATGACTTAGGAGTCAGGCACTTGGTCTGTTAATTGTAGTGGGTGAGGTTAGTTAAGGTTTCATCAGCACCATCAATTAAATGGTTTCTTTGTTTGTTTGTGTTTTTAACCCATTTACGGGTTTGAACCATCGCCAAGTCAAACCCATTATAAAATATTCTGATTTTCAACAATAGGGGGAATGCAAATGTTCTATTACGAAAAGGGTATACATGGCCAGGTTACATGGTGCAAATTGTGTATTCAACAGGTATTGTACACCTTATTATATATACCTTTTGTGTAAATAACCCTGAATTGAAAAATGGCTGGAAGACCAGTGCTTCGGCACTGACAAAAGACTTATTCAGCAGAATAAACATATTTACCACATATATATGTAAGTGCTGGTGGTGCCTGAGTGGAATGTAAATAGACATAGTGGTGCTGGCTGCGCTGTGTGTAAGGGGCACTCAAGGCCTACCCTCCTCCCCCTCTACTAGGTAGGATCACCACACTCAGGGTCAAGGTTCATGGCTGGTGGTGGCCAGAGGAGCCACACAGCTTGGTGGTGGTGGGCAGACCACTGGTAGCCATGGGGACCAGGAATGCTTGATCCCTATTGGCAGAGCCAAGAATGCTTGTTTCTCATTGGGGGAAAAGGGTGGGGTGATACTCTACAATGTACCCATGTACCATATATAATAAACCAGAGAGGCTTGGACTCTCTCTTCTCAGACTCTTACTTTGCTTCACTTTCGCTTTCTCTCCGTCTGTATTGTCTTTCACCTTAGCCTACCTACATAGCCACAGACTCAAACACGCAACCCTACACCATGATTCAAAAATTGATAGTTGTCAGTACCTATTGGGGCTACCATACTAGCCCCGAAATGGCAAGATGTGTGGGTTCTAAGCCTGTTCTAGACAGGAAAGTTTGTTTTACTTGATGACGCCTCTAGAGCACATTGATTATTATCATCGGCTATTGGACGTCAAACATATGGCCATTCTGACATATTTCTTTGGAGGAAACCCGCTGCCGCCACATAGGTTACTCTTTCCGATAAGCAGAAAGGGGTCTTTTATATGCACTTTCCCACAGACAGGACAGCATATACCACAGCCTTTGATGAACCAGTTGTGGACCACTGGTTGGAATGGAAAATAACCCAAGCTGCAAATGTGTCCACTGTGCAGGATCGATAGGATGACTGACACCTTCACAGGTGGATCCTGTTCTAGGTGCAATATTTCCCCTTTTCATCACCCCCACGACACTGCCATTATGACCAACCGGCCTGGTTGACAAGCCGCAAGCTGAGTTAGAAATCAGATTATCTTCTTCCAACTGCCGACCAGACGGGATGGCCGAATGGGTTGAGCGTCCGTCTCCCGTTTTGGTAGATTGTAGGATTCGACGGGTTTCTCATTTGAACCCTGGTTGTATCAAACCAATGACATAACAATGTATACTTGACACTCCCTAGCCAGGCATTCAGCATTATTAGGATAGGACAAGGACTGGTTGGCTCAGTGTCAGGATAATATGACTGAGTGGGATATCAGGTCATGGTGCTGGCAGCCTGGTCTCCCCTGGTCTCCAAGTGGCCTGGTCGCCCAGTGGGGCAGCACTATACAGTCGCCATGACTGCGCACTGTCACAAGTCGGTACCCATCCTGATATGACTTTAGATGTTGCCAGGATGCAAAACCCCAACAAAGAACCAATCTTCTGACTACCACATCAACAATGATGTCGGAAACCGACAATTGCCATGGTTCATATTCAGATGGTGTTATTCTGACCTAATTCCATGCTTGATTGCGTCCCGACATTGCCACTGCGCATGCGGGGATCCTGGCAGTCAGATTCAATTCATGACGGATCAGCCACACGAAGACGGAGTGACCGGAAGTTGACACCAGAACGAGGCCTGCACGCCGGAAGTGACCAACATCCGGCTTCGGGATGTAGGCATAACAAATCCTTACTGACATATCACTGACATATCAACAGTGTACTCAACAAGTTGCATATATCTTTTTGGATTGGTTACATTCGTTGATTAAGCGGGGGAAATTTCAATCGCGGACAAACTGGTTTTCTTCATTCAACTGCTACTTGCCTTATCCTATTAATGTCAAGTGCCAGGATAGGTGTCAAAATTATAAATTTTAAAGTAATTTGATTGATTTGACTCCAACTGCCCACTTCCCACCTACCGCCTAACACTAGACCGCTATAAATGCACTACCGACAGCTACCCACATTATATGCATGTTTCCACATATTATGCCCCACATTCCAGAACATAAGAATCTAACCGATGAAACTAACTGTCAATATGTACTTACATGAGGTGACATGCCATGTATCTAGCTGACTTCCGCAACACCACCATCAATCAAAAAGTACCCATGCTTATAATTTGTCATCATTTCCCAAACGCGTACAACCTTCATTCATTGAACTTATATGTAGAACTAACTGTTAGTATCTATGGACGGAAGACCAGTCCCACGGCGCTGACAAATGTGGTATTTTGAAGAATAATTATACACTGACAAAAACTGAAAGAATTGTTTGTTGTTTTATTGTTAGGGATTTACATCCTTGCAACATGTAAGGTAATTTCAATATGGGTAGCCACTTGTGACAGGTGCACACTCGTGGCAACTAACGCTGTTCCACTTGGAGACCAGACCACCAGTGCCATGACCTAATATCCCGCTTGGCCACAATATCCTGTTACTGAGCAAACCAGTTCTTGTACTATCATATTAATACAGAGCAGTTGAAAGTCATTGTGTTGACTCGGCCAGGGATCGTAATGTGAAGTAGACACTTTAACCAGCAGTCCAATCCATCCTGGCCCACTAACAGTGACACCACTAACCCACTAACACCACTGGACAGACACATTACCAACCAGCACTATGCATACCGTAAAACCACCCTATATACATAGCACCACACTATTAGAAGAATACGCAAAACTAAAATCTAATCTAACTGCTGTACAACCATAGCACATGGTTGAACTATTAATGTGCATTAATGTACACTGTGCATTTAGATCTGCCCTGCTGCACAAACTTTGGTGCAGGAATCTCCTTCCTACATTTTTATTGAGTGCCTATGCGGTACACTATGAAGCAAGAACCATGCTTTTACATGTAAAAGCGATGGTTTGAACAAAAACAAACATTTCTCGCCGTGAATATGGCCTATGCTGCCGACACGGCGTAAAGCAACCACCAATCAATCAAGCAAGGACCGCTCCCCACTAGTATTGTTTCAAAGTGAAGTGCGCTGCACACAATACAGCACATTCAACTCCCACCTCACCATGTACAAACCCAAATGTGATCGTCTCAACAGCTGGTTCGGCAATGACAAAATAATATGTTCAGATGAATAAAGAATATTTACCACCAACAAAAAAATCCTGTTCGATTGCAATATAAAGCTCTGTTCAGTTATACCTATACCACTCCAACCCCCGCCCTCTACCCCTACCTCCAATCCTCAACCCAAGCCTCCTTGCCTACGTGCAAGACTTAAATGGATGTGACCCAATTCCCATTGAAACGGGGCTTAGAGCGAGGGAACCAGCGTGTCCTGCTGATATGATCAGTGTGGCCTTATCTAGGTCACATAAGCACTACTCCGGGCCCGAGCTGAGAATCCATCTCCGGCCTCACCCCCACCCCCCCCCGCCCCCTCCCCCTCCCCCCACACACAGTTGATGTGTGACACGTAAGCCTCTACGTCAAAACGTCACACATGAAGGGTAGTAATATGACGCAGGGGAAAAACAGGCTCACTGCTAAGGTTACAGAGGATTGGCAATAAGCTGACGGGGGAGGGGGGGGGGGGGGGGGGGGTGGGTGAGGAGGCAGGGGGAAGAACAGGCTCACTGCTAAGGTTACAGAGGATTGGGACTGAGCTGAGGGGGAAGGGGGAAGGGGGGAGGAGGCAGGGGAAAGACAGCCTCCTGCTAAGGTTACAGAGGATTGGCACAAGCTGAGGGGGGAGGGGGCAGGGGAAAGAACAGCTTCACTGCTAAGGTTACAGAGGATTTGGCCCTAAGCTGAGGGGGAGGGGGCAGGGGGGAGGAGGCAGGGGAAAGAACAGCCTCACTGCTAAGGTTACAGAGGATTGGCACTAAGCTGACGGGGGAGGGTGCAGGAGGGAGGAGGCAGGGGAAAGAACAGCCTCACTGCTACGGTTACAGAGGATTGGCACTAAGCTGAGGGGGGAGGGGGCAGGGGGAAGGAGGCAAGGAAAGAACAGCCTCACTGCTAAGGTTACAGACATTGGCACTAAACTGAGGGGGAAGAGGGGGGGGGGAGAGGCAGGGAAAGAACAGCCTCACTGCTAAGGTTACAGAGGATTGGCACTAAACTGAGGGGGGGGAGGGGGCAGGGGGGAGGAGGCAGGTGGAAGTAACAGCCTCACTGCTAAGGTTACAGAGGATTGGTACTAAGCTGGGGGGGAGGGGGCAGGGGTGAGGAGGCAGGGGACAGAACAGCCTCACTGCTAAGTGGTTACAGAGGATTGGCACTAAACTGAGGGGGGAGGGGGGAGGATGCAGGGGAAAAAACAGCCTCACAGCGGGGAAAGGGAGGATGTTGGGAGGTGGGAGGACGCGGTATGGGGAGGGACAGGGGAGGGTGTGGGGAGGGGGGCAAGGGAGGGTGTGGGGATGTGGAGGGTGAGGTATGTGGATGAGCAGGGGAAGAGGTAGGGAGGAGGCAAGGGAGTGTGTGGGGCGATAAGGGGAGGGGGAAGGGGGGAGGGGGGGAAGTGGACGGTGTGGAGGTGTGGAAGGGTACACAAGATAAATGCATTTCTTGTGAAAATATGACAAATAAGTTTGAGCTGGGCATTATAGGCCTGTATGACTGGCAGCAGTGGCAGGTTCGAACTTCTATTATATTGACTTAATATTCCTTCTCTGTAAGGATACATGTTTAATGAGTACACCAGTAACTGAATTGAATATGTGAGATATTGAATATATGGGATCAAATGCCCGCTGGTACTTTCGCTTAGAAAAGTGTATGGTTTTAACAGATTATGCGCCATTAAGCCCCATTAAGCCCCATTAAGCCCCATTAAGCCACAACTTTTCAATACATTTCTGGGACCATAAGCCATCATTTTCCCGGGTATTTTTCAAACCTATTTAGTTTTTAAAATGTGTTGTTTGTTTTGTACATATAACCCTTACCTTAATTTGAAACAAATATGCATAGAATAGGATATGTGAAATAAACAAACCATCACCCTATGGTGGATCGTTCCGCCCTGGCTCACAGCCACCCCTCACGGGAGGTTAGCTGCAACCCGGCTGGGCAGTGACAGGTCACTGGTATTTTGACCTTGGCGGAATAAACTGGCGTAAGACCTGAAACGCTTTAAGCAACTGCGGTCTTTCCTCTTGATTCCACGAGGTAGACTAGAAACCGGTCCATCACATTATCTATGATCTTTCACAGAATGCATTGTATTGGCAAAGTCACTTTTGAATGTCTAAAATGGTCTCGGTTGTCTGAGAAGCCCTTTAGGAAAGGTACTCGTTCTGGTCATGCATCTACCTACCCTTCTCTACAGGATCGCACTGAGTGGGGAAAGGAACTCACCTGTAATAGAAGTGAAAACAGCATTAGTCACATTCAATTTGACAAGGAGGTATATGAGCCTGTCTCAAAAGGTGATCACTCATACTTTTCTTCTTTTTTTTTCCATTGCAACGATTGACACAACGTTAGCCATTTAAAATCAAAGTTACTTCAAACTAAAGTGAGGTAGATTATAATGACCAACCTAATATGTATGTATCTGAGCCTGTCTCAAAAGATGATAACTTTTCTTTTTTTGTCCATTGTAACGATTGACACAAAAGAGTAGAGAAACGGTAACACTGAACACACAATGAAATTTGCTTCAAATCAATATGTATTCTATTGGGATTATGAAACACCATGTAAAAAACAAATCAGTTTATCCTGAACAAATGCATAAGCAGATGGTATGTTGATCATTACAATGGACAACGTTTTGTCCCATATTGCTTAGCACCTTTTGAGACAGTCTCATATACCAAAATGTTGTAAATGTGGCATCAACAAAATATAAAAATTGGAACCCCACAAAAAACAAGAACCACAAAAACTAACGATGGCTAAAAGCTAAGATGACAAGGCTGCTACCAAATTTAAACTATTGCTGTTCAGCGATGAAAACAAGCCGCGATGTGACTTACTCGTCATGGAAAGGGTAAATAAACCGCCCTCCCCCCAAAAAAGTAGTCAGCACTGGATTTAGACATGTGGAGGCCACTGGGCAGCCTTCAGTAAAGCCCCTGTCATACCTCGCCGGATTGAGCAACGGACAGAATTGTCTAGTCTGGTGGTGTTTGGGCGTGATAAGTATGAAAATGTATTAAAATGTGTCAAAATGTTGCGATATCGGGTCAAAGGCCGCCAGACGAACGGACATGAAACAGACATGAAGCGGAATGAAACGGACATGAACGGATAGCCAACGGATGAAACAAACTCAAACTGGACAAGAACCGTAGACGTCAATCCGGCGGCATCTGTTCAAAGTGTTGTGCATGTTCAAAACTTGTACTGGATCGGGCTGATATCAACGGATATGCAAAGGATATGCAACGGATATGCAACGGACACAAACCGGACTTTGCCGGATATCAACAGCTTTGTTCAGTTTCTTTCCGTTTCAATCCGGTGAGGTGTGACAGGGGCTTTATGGAGGCCCACCCTACTCCAGAATACCACAAAATAAAAGGTGACAAGATATAGTTACAGTCATCCATCAAGTAAATGTATTCAAGTAGAAGGAATCTGGATAAGCGAACATTTCTAGCGTTGTTAATGTAAGGCAACTTAGGCAAGCGGGACAATATCTTGCTGAAAATATGCACGCGATACAGTTTTTGATTCATATGTATGTGTCGTTCAGGTCAGCCTAAAGTTGCGCTTGAAATTCTTTTTTTCATGAAATATGTGGAAGCCCCCTGATTGTGGAGGTCCCTGGGGAATGGCCCAGCTTGCCCAGTCCTAAATTCGGCCCTGCGCGTGGCATTGCGCAACAGCTAACCACGATGGCCAAATCCTCATCCTTATACAGTTATTCCAAGTTCCGCTGGTCCCTCAGCAACGACTGAAGCTGTGACCTGGCACGCCGGGTCACAGCTTCAACATACATGGTGTAAGTTGGGGTTAGTACCACCCCAAGTGTTATCCTTCGGGGCAGACCCTATACCTTAAACTCACTTTGCGCCTATAATAATAAACACATGCCTTTTGATAACCAAATTTAGTAGGGTTCATAGTGTATATTTAGTTTTAATGTAAATTGCATGTATTTTACATGTGGTAAAAATGGAAAAAATCCGCTGCTAAATTCCATGTGTTTCGTGGCGTGAACGATATGTGGGGTTGGTCACGAGATAGTGGTGCTCACACCAGCTCGGCAGCTGGTCGCGGTGGGTTTGCCTCACTGCGAGCAAACCCAAGTTGTCCAGGCCGCTGCCATCAGCGGTTCGGGCGATAGTAGCATTTGGTGGACGAGAAGATACTGGCACTCTGTTAATAATATTAATATAATGTATTTATATAGCACGATATGACCTTAGATGCTGTTCCTCCCCTGCCCAACCGCCTTCTGACAATGACCAATCCAAGAAACCACTAAAACCCTGCCCACCACCTCTATCAAAGGGATAGGTACTTACATGCGCCTACAGTAATATTTTGTTTTTGTTGTGATGCTGTATTTATGCTGCCCATAAGGGTTAAGTCTCATGACTTGTTTTCGCCACTAGACAGTAATAGTGATGTGGTTCCCCTTGTTTTGTTACTTTCAGTTATGTAGCTATCTACTGCATGCATTCTTTCTCTGTAATCATTCTCCCACATCCCCCTACACCCACGACACTGCCATTATGACCAACCGGCCTGGTTGACAAGCCGCAAGCTGAGTTACAAATCAGATTATCTTCTTCCAACTGCCGACCAGACGGGATGGCCGAATGGGTTGAGCGTCCGTCTCCCGCTTTGGTAAATCGTAGGATTCAACGGGTTGCTCATTTGAACCCTGGTCGTGTCAAACCAATGACATAAAAATATATACTTGTCGCTCCCTAGCCAGGCATTCAGTATTACTAGGATAGGGCAAGGACTGGTTGGCTTAGTGTCAGGATAATATTACTGAGTGGGATATCAGGTCATGGTGCTGGCAGCCTGGTCTTCCCTGGTCTCCAAGTGGCCTGGTCTCCCAGTGTGGCAGCACTATAAAAGCCACCATGAGTGCGCACTGTCACAAGTCAGTACCCGTCCTTATATGATCTTAGATGTTGTTAGGATGTAAAACAACAAACAAACAAACAAAACTGGAAGACCAGAATAAAATATTTACAACAAAGGGGTTTGACCTCTTTTATGGGAAATGGACGTTGTATAGCTGGGCTATTTCATTCGGCGCCATCATTACACAAACAATGCAAAACAAATCCAGTGCTTATTTAATTAAAACAACTTCCAGCTCCGAAGCTCAGGTATGGCACCTATCCGCATTTTATAGCAATATTAAGGTTAGTAATGCATCTAGGACATATAACGCAAGATAAATCTGCCTGACATCTATCGCAAAAACGTCACAAACCTCAGCAATTGACTATTCAAACATTGGTAGGTCCAGAAATCATGACCGCTTCATCAAGTCTATGGGGTTGATAAAGCAGCACGAGTCCTGCAAGTCTATGGCCACCACACAATGTCGATAATCACCTTAGGTGGTAGGTGTAAAGCTTGTCAGCACCATGTCTGCTCTATAGGCCTTATCTGACACCAGGTAAAGAACAAGATGTTAACACCACGAGTACTGATTCACAACTGGTTTATTTCTCGATCCACCATCGCCACTTTGGCTAGCTTACGTCATCAGGGCCGCGTTCAGGGTCCGTCTCAGAGGCGCCTCGGAGATTGCACTGACGTCACGCTAGTCTGAACTGCACAAGCAGTTTGTCGCCTCGAAAATGGCCACCCCCTTAGGCGGTGGCCATTTGCAATGGAAATGCTGTGCTGTGATAGGCTGAAACTACTGGATACGGCAGCCATTTTCGAGGCGCTTTTTGTCTCCTGATTGAAAAGGGAGGCATCGCGGAGACGTCGCCGAGACGGACCCTGAACGGATTTAAGCCAAAAAGCATCGCCGAGACGCCTCCGAGACGGACCCTGAACGCGGCCCAGGGTTGTGGGCTCTCGCGCTGGGCTCGGAGGCCACGAGATCATACCGATCTATCGGCGAGACGCAACTCGCATATATTACAGTAGGTGTCTAGAAAGCGCGAACCTGTATAGGGTTGGCATGTATATAACCATAAAGTGTAGCTTACATCGTATAGCGTAAGCACAGCCTAAAGATAGCCAAGATAAGTGCAGGGTGAAAGCTACATAGGCCAATGAAAGCATCAAATATTCCGAAACAAAAATACATACTGAAAATTGATCCTACATACCCAAGTTAGATAATGGTGCGCTTATTAACTCACAGATCCTCTTCTGCCTGATCTAGGCCCTAAGGGGCCTCTAATGCCAGCCTGTTATGCAGGGATGAAACTGGTCTCTGCGAAAAAAAGCGGAAATGTGGATAGATTTATCATTGTCAGGGAATTGCGGAAAATTCCCGGAAGTCAGGTTTCATATATATTGGTATACGCTGATAGTGCTGCATTGTTTGAAGCACGTATTAGTAGTATACGCTCTTCTTTTTTTTCTTTTTGTGTTGTTACAGTATAGAGTCGTAATGTTTTGATTTAAGAATTCGAGGTTCGACGGTGCCCTGAAGTCATATAATTGTGGGTGTCCTCCACAATGTCTATCTAGCTCATATGTTGCCACATACAAAGTCAAGTTAGTATAATCTGATTCTGATAAAGCCTAGGTGTGCAGGATTTCAACATGCGGCCATCATTAATTTGGTATTTTCCCTTCAGAGACCACCAACGTTAAATCTTTTTTTTATTTTTTTATTTATTTTTTATTGAGGCTGTATTTATACTGTCCATAGCATGTAAGCCCAGGTACCTAGGCTTGTTTTCAATGCTGGCCAGCTGTAGTTTTGGTGTTGTCTTACCAAGCAGTAGCTGCTGATAAGTTATTTGATTGTCTGCATTTCAGTAGCAGATAGATAGTCTCTTGGTACGTTTAGTAGCCTATGTTAGTTTTTTGGGGGCCCTCTTGGCATTGTGTTTTTGTTCTATTCTTATTACTAATAAAATATTCATAAGTTACTTCAAACTAAATTAAGGGAGATCATAATGACCAACTTAATATATTCATGTAATAAAAATAGCAGAAACTTCAAAAGCATTGGCCTATGCAGCCTTAACAAATCCTAACCTAAGTGAATAATGCTGAATAATGGCCACGAGATCGCGTGCATAAGGCGATGATGTTTCTCCTCAACCTGGACACTCTCATTGGTTCAAGTCAACAACTCAATGCAAACCACCGGACGCGGTGGCCGAATCGGTAGAGCGCACACTTCCAGTGCGGAAGGTCAGGATTTTGAATCCCAGCCGAGTCAAACCAATCACTTACAAAATTGAAACTTGTCACTACCTAACCTGTAACTCGGCATTAATAGGATATGACAAGGACTGGGTTGCACAGAATCAGGATAATATGGGTTATCTGAATGGAGAAGAAAGGGTTAAACTAGGTCAATATCTGATGTCACAAAAGGATTTGCTTTGTTTGTTTGTTGTTGTTTTACGTCCTAGCATCATCTAAGATCATATCAGGACAGGCACCAACTTGTGACAGTGCACACTCCTGGTGACCTTATAGTGCTGCCTCACTGGGAGACCAGGCCACTGGCGCCATGAGCCGATACCCCACATAGTCAGATTATCCTGACACAGTGCTAACCAGTCCTTGTTGTATCCTATTAATGCCGAGCACCAGGCTAGGTAGTGACGAGTATCAATTTTGTAAGTCATCAGTTTGATGCGGCTGGGATTTGAACTCAACACCTTCCACACGGGAAGCCTGCGCTCTACCGATTCGGCAACCGCGGTCGATGTTACAAAAGAACAAAGCTACGAGCTGTTGACTTAGTGTTGTCATATTGGCAGCCATTAACTTGCGGGTAGGATAATAAGATAGAAAAAAAGAAGGCAGGCAGTACATGCGCACCCTATGCACCAGGTGTTAAACATAGAGGTCACGTGATATTAATGCCGAACTAACACGCCACCAGACGGCTTGTGCGAGTGGTTGGGGTTTGACATCCTAACAACATCTGACGTCACATCAGCACTGGGGCCGACTTGGGACAGTTCGCACTACATACAGCGTTATAGAGCTGCCCACTCGGATACAGTTCGACTAGGCAGAATGATACAATATCGCACCTCACCGAACCAACCAGTCCTGGTTCTATCCAAGTAATTCCAAGTAGTGGAAAAGGTTCAAGTTTGCAACCCTTCCACTTGACTCCACCAGGGATCGAACACACCACCTTCTGAGCAGGGAATTGGATGCTGTATTCAATTGGCAATTCAGTCCGGTGTGAGAACATAGGTTAAGTAGACACATGGAAGGCAACTGGGCGGATGGCAGCACTAAGTACTCCTATGAGCGCCCCACCCCACCCCCACACACACCACACACCCACCCACCTCTCACCCACCCACCCACCCACCCACCACCAGTGTCAAGGGCACCAATCACTTACTATCAGTGAACAGCTCCAACTCCGGGTTACCGGGTGCAGGCATTGCAGCAAGCAGTGGACAGCCACCTTGCATGACCCAGACTGAACAACATAGTTACAGTGTAAGTTACAGCAGGCAGCGGGCAGCCGCCCCCAAGGACACAGACTCAACAACACTGGTACAGTGTAACTTACAGCAGGCAGTGTACAGTCACCTTGCAGGACACAGACTCAACAACACATTTAAAGTGTAAGTTACAGCAGGCAGTGGACAGCCGCCTTGCATGGCAGTCTCAACAACACAGTTACAGTGTAAGTTACAGCAGGCAGTGGACAGCCACCTTGCATGACACAAACTCAACAACACAGTTACAGTGTAAATTACAGCAGGCAGTGGACAGCCGCCTTGCATGACACAAACTCAACAACACAGTTACAGTGTAAGTTACAGCAGACAGTGGAGAGCCGCCTTGCATGACACAAACTCAACAACACAGTTAAAGTGTAAGTTACAACAGGCAGTGGACATCCGCCTTGCATAACACAAACTCAACAACACAGTTACAGTGTAAGTTACAGCAGGCAGTGGACAGCCACCTTGCATGACACAAACTCAACAACACAGTTACAGTGTAAGTTACAACAGGCAGTGGACAGCCGCCTTGCATGACACAAACTCAACAACACAGTTACAGTGTAAGTTACAGCAGGCAGTAGAGAGCCGCCTTGCATGACACAAACTCAACAACACAGTTACAGGGTAAGCTACAGCAGGCAGCGTACAGTCACATTGCAGGACACAGACTCAACAACACAGTTAAAGTGTAAGTTACAGCAGGCAGTGGACAGCAGCCTTGCATGACACAGTCTCAACAACACAGTTACAGTGTAAGTTACAGCAGACAGCCGCCCCTAAGGACACAGACTCAACAACACTGGTACAATGTAAGTTACAGCAGGAAGTGTACAGCCACCTTGCAGGGCACAGACTCAACAACACAGTTACAGTGTAAGTTACAGCAGGCAGTGGACAGCCGCCTTGCATGACACAGTCTCAACAACACAGTTACAGTGTAAGTTACAACAGGCAGTGGACAGCCGCCTTGCATAACACAGTCTCAACAACACAGTTACAGTGTAAGTTACAGCAGGCAGCCGCCCCTCAGGAAACAGACTCAACAACACCGGTACAGTGTAAGTTACATCAGGCAGTGGACAGCCGCCTTGCAGGACACAGACTCAACAACACAGTTACAGTGTAAGATACAGCAGGCAGTGGACAGCCGCATTGTAGGATGCAGACTCAACAACACGGTTACACTGTAAGTTACAGCAGGTAGCAGACAACCGCCCCCTCAGGATGCACTAAACAACACCATTACAGTGTAAGTTACAGCAGGCAGTGGACAGCCACCATGTGGGACGCAGTCCTTTGTCTGACGACATAAGCACAGACACCAGGCAGACGTATGTGATAAGGGTTTTTTTTTTTTTTTTTTTTTACAATCCAGGGTTAACTTTAGGCAACAACAGTAAAGGATTGGCCAAGGCCAGCTCTATTCCTGACCTGACGTTCATGTGGCCGAGGCAACATGTGCCTGTTTCTTCTAGCGTTGTGTGACAATGCGCATCCATGGCAACTTCAATGCTGCCACACTGAAATACCAGTCCCATTATCCTGACACTGAGCAGACCAGTCTTCACCATACGCTATTAATGCAGTATGCAAACTAGATAGCGGCAAGTATCAATTTTGTGAGCCATTAATTTGACTCGGTCAAATTCTGAACCCAGGACCTCCCACCCAGAGAGCCAGCCAACACTCTTACCAATTCAGCCATCATAGGCAGGCAAGACATCCCCTGCAAGAGATCCCGTTCTGATATCAAATATGACCTAAGATGTTGCTAGGACGTAAATCTCCAACAACCAACCAACCTGAAGGAGATAGATCGGAGGCGTATTTAAGTAGCGGCTTCTGTAGGATTCTCTATTCCAAGAATCCAGCAAAACACCTTCCAAATCTGTGAAACCTGCAAAAGGTGATGATGTTTCTCCTCAACCTGGACACTCTCATTGGTTCAAGTCAACAACTCAATGCAAACCAGCGGACGCGGTGGCCGAATCGGTAGAGCGCACACTTCCAGTGCGGAAGGTCAGGATTTTGAATCCCAGCCGAGTCAAACCAATGACTTACAAAATTGATACTTGTCACTACCTAACCTGTAACTCGGCATTAATAGGATATGACAAGGACTGGGTTGCACAGAATCAGGATAATATGACTAAGTGGGATATCAGGTCATGGTGCCAACAGCCTGTTCTCCTAGTGGGGCAGCATACTAAAGTAGCCACGAGTGTGCACTGTCACACGTCAGTACCTATTTTCATATGAACTTAGATGTTGCTAGGACATAAAACAACAACAAACAAGCAATAGACACCTCAAAGGTCAGGCCTGTCAAGGTCAGACACCGGTGTCTGGGAGGTGTAGAGGACACGCGGCAAAGCTAAGGTGACCAACTGGGGTGTTTACAGCTTACCGGACAGGACATGCCACTATCACTACATCAACCACCGGAAGGAATTGTTTGCATGTTCAATCCCCGGCCGCGTCAAACCAAGAATTTTAAACAAATAATGATCAATTGTTCCTAGATCGGCTTGGATTCGGAATTATTAATATGATAGATCAAGGAGTGATTGGCTCAGTGTCAGGATAATAACGACCGAGTTGGATATCGCATCATGGGGCCGTCATATGACATTCTAATACTATTCCCAGGAGTGCGCACTATCACAAATTCAGTACCTGTCCTAATACGATCTTATATCTTGCTAGGACGTCAGACACTATTTACTCACTCCATATTTTCCAAAAGAACTAGAAACCCAGGTCAATTTGCTTCCATATCAGAACACAAATTATGCAACTTCCAGTATCGATGTTTTTACGGATTTTTTCCCAGTCTTGATTGGCCTATGGGATGGCACTAACATTAAGTTAATTTGATCGTTACTTTTTCAGTCCACATTCTGCAGTTGCAGAGTACCTAATTGTATCTACATTAAATCATATTGGAAGTAGTAGTTATTTTTAAACACCTTCCGCTTACAACCAGACGGAATGGCCGAATGAGTTGAGCGTCGGTCTCCCGTTTTGGTAGATCGTGGGATTCGAACTCACAGGGCGAATCAAACCAATGACTTAAAAGTTGATGTTTGTCACTTCCTAGTCAGGCGCTCGGCATTATTAGGATAGGGCAAGGACTGGTTGGTTCAGTATCAGGATAATGTGACTGAGTGGGATATCAGGTCATGGTGCTAGCAGCCTGGTCTCCCAGTGGGGCAGCACTATGAAGTCGCCATGAGTACGCAGTCACAAATCGGTACCCATCCTGATATGACCTGACCTTAGATGTGGTAATGACGTAAAGCTCCAACAACCGACCAACCTTCCGATGTCTCGTACCACCAGATGAATTGTCAGTGGTGGACAGAGAGAGCCTGATAGGTGGACAGAGCAGAGCGTATCAGCTGGTAGAGGGATATGGAAGAGCCTCATATTGGCAGGTGGACAGAGGAGAACCTGACATTGCTAGGTGGGTGGGTAGAAATAGGGGAGACTGACAGGTAGACATGGGAGTCTTATATTGGTAGGTGGACAGGGGAGAGCCTTACATCCGCATGTGCTATAGGGACAGAGCAGAGCCTCAGATTGGCAGGTGGACAGGGAGGAGCCTTACATCCGCATGTTCTAGAGGGACAGAGCAGAGCCTGAGATTGGCAGGTGGACAGGGAGGAGCCTTACATCCGCATGTGGTAGAGGGACAGAGCAGAGCCTCAGATTGGCAGGTGGACAGGGAGGAGCCTTACATCCGCATGTGGTAGAGGGACAGAGCAGAGCCTGAGATTGGCAGGTGGACAGGGGAGAGTCTTATATTGGCATGTGGACAGGGAGGACCCTTCCGTCAGTAGGTGGTAGAGGGACAGCGGAGAGTCTGAGATTGGCAGGTGGACAGTGGAAACCCTCAGATTGACAGGTGGAGAGAGGCGGGCCTCAGATTGGCAGGTGGACAGGGGAGAGCTTCACAGCAGCAACAACATTAACGCCAGAATTGTTTCAGAATTGCTCATTTCAGCTGATGATTACCCATCACACCACTCCACCTTGGGCACATCCTCTTGAGGGTTCCGGCTCATCAGGGACTAGAAATTGATCCCCCTGGGAACCCACATCTCACCCTGGTACCAACAGCAACTAACGCCCATGTTAAAGTGGCATAGTCCGATGGTTTTGCGTTTCTGTCATTTTTCTGAGATAAATATATTAGGTTGATTGTTATAGTCTACCTTACTTTAGTTTGAAGTAATATTTACTTTAAATGGTTAACTTTTGAGATCTTTGAAGTGCAAACAAGTGCAATTAATGTTGGGAAGCTCTTGATAGCTTCCGCTTCGGCAGTAACAGGTTCTATTAAAGTGGCTCGGTGTTCCCTTCTATGTGGCAACAAATGCTTAATAAGTGCATCCGTACCTAGGTTAGATATGTAGATTCAAATTAAAATAATTGCTTTTGTTTTGAAAAATTGATGCTTCATCGGACTATGCAGCTGTAAAATAAGTGTTACTATAAATATATGTTGTACAGTCGTAAAGACAATGCATATCACTTATAATAGCAAGGCATAACAATTCTATTAACTTCCGGAAAATAGGCAACATAATATGCATTAGGTATATGAGATACTGTATATGTGTTAATGATTATTTTGTAAAAGGGGGTGGGGGGTAAAGCACGATAAATTGCTTGTAAGGCAGGTTGCTTGGAGATTGGGCGGATCGGGTGGGACTTAGTCAAAAAAACTCCCATGGTGATAAGAAGAGGCACTTCGGCCTAGTGCTGGTGTTGTTAATGCTGCCGTTCGTGAATGTAAATGAGGCGCAGGTATGTTCAGTCTAAACCCGGTCTAACTTGTATTTTGTCAATTTTGTCAATTTTGTCAAAGAAAGTCCCCTTATGTTGCTAGGAAGAGGCACTTCTGCCTAGTGGTATTGTTATTGCTACCATTCACTCGTGCAAAGTAGGAGCAGGTATGTTCAGGCTAACTTATACGTTGTAAATGTTGTCATTGCGAAAGTGGACAATTTATGTTCAGTCTAAACATAGTCCAATTCAACTGTCGTCACTTTTGTCAAAGAAACTCCCTTAGCTTTGTAAGAGGCACTTCTCTCCAGTACCATTGTTGTTATTGCTACCAAATGCTAGTGCGAAAGTGGAGTCCACATGTTCAGTATAAACCTGGTCCATCTTGCATGTTGTGAATTTTGTCAAAGAAACTCCCCTTAAGTTGATAAGAAGAGGCACATCCATCTAGTGTCGGTATTGTTATTGCTACCATTAGTTAGTGCGAAAGTGGCGGAGGTATATTCTGTCTAAGCACAGCGCAACTTGACTGTTGTGAATTTTACCAAAGAAACTCCCCTTAAGTTGATAGGAACAGGCACTTCCATCTAGTGATGTTGTTATTGTTACCATTTCCTAGTGTGAAAGTGGAGGAGGAATCTACAGTCTAAACCCGGTCCAACTCGACTGTTGTCAATTTTGTCAAAGAAACTCCTCTTAAGTTGACAAGAAGAGGCACTTCCGTAAGGTCCTATTGTTGTTATTGCTAACATTCGCTAGTGTAGAAAGTAGAGCAGGTTTGTCCAATCTAATGGTGCTGTCACATTACGACGTTTCTCACCAACGCGTGTCGACGTGTGTCATTTTTTGGCGAAACGTCTGGAGACGTCTGGAAGCATTCAGCGCGCGTTAGGCGCGCGTTGGTATTCATTGATGGTCGACGAGGGTCGGCGGTGCGCGTCATCACACGTCAAAAGTTTTGCGCTTGCACAAAACTTTGGACGTGCGACGACGCATGGGTGCCAACATTATGGCGATGTTAGGAGCGCGTCGAGATACGTTAAACGCGCTGGAATAATGTTATGCGAATGTTATGGACACGCCGCGCGTGCGTGAGGCTCGTTACCCCACATTGCGCCAAACGATTGCTTTTTGTTGTTTTACGTCTTACCAACATCTAAGGTCATGTCAGGACAGCACGCCAAACTTTTACCACAACGTCAGCCGCGCTACCAATATGTTGCGCTGACGCCGAAAAGTTTGACGTCTCTTGACGATTAAAAGTGATTTTGCACGTTGGCGGCACGCCAGCGAGATACATCGTAGTGTGACAGGGCAATAAGCCTGGTGCAACTCGACTGTTGTTAGTTTAGATCCAGCAGCACAGAGTCTGTGTTGTGTGTCAAAGAGGATCTATTCTGAGCTGACCATCTGGATGGTTTTTAGGGCTCTCTTAGGGCTCGACACTGGTCTGCAATAGGCTGAGCTGCTCGCATGGCCATCCCTCCTGGGTGATTATCACGTTACGTGGCTCAGGGGGCTGGCTGTGGGCGACTGTCAAAGTAGTTTTCTGGCTGCTGCTGCTGTTGCTGTTGCTGTTGTTCAGTGCACTGACTGACCTCCCCAGATGAAATGCCACATACACCAGATGAGATAGGTATGGGTTGGCTGATTACATCTTTGTTTGTCGTTTTACATCCTGGCAACATCTAAGGTCATATCAAGATGGGTACCGATTTGTGACAGTGCGCACTCATGGCAACTTTATAGTGCTTCCCCACTGGGAGATCAGTCTGCCAGCATCATGACCTAATATTTCACTCAATCCATTAGCCTGACACTAAGCCAATCAGTCCTTGCCCTATCTTAATAATGCTGAGTGCCTGGCTAGGAAGCGACAAGTATACATTTTTAAGTCATTGGTTTGACGGGACATGGGTACGAACCCATGGATTCAAATCCCATGATCTACCAAAACAGGAAACGAATGCTCAACTCATTCGTCCATCCCATATGGTCTGCCATCTTGGAAGTATCTGATGCGTGGAACTGACTGTGTGGTGTCAGGAGTTGCGATAGGCCAGGAACAGGAATCTGCTCAGATTCCTCGAGTCTCCTCTAACCAAATAGAGCATTTAATTAAAAATGCACCTAAATACTTCACTGCTTAATTCTTCCCTGCCTGAATAAGCTCGCCTTTAATCATTGCCACTCATATTCACTACTTTGTTCAATTCTTTTTGTAATTCAATCTTTTTTTATTGTTATTAAATGGCTCACCCAGGGATGTGATTGGATGCAACAGACTGTCATGGGGTGACGCAAACACAGGAATATTGCACTTCGCGCGGGATTCGAACCCACACTTCCTGTCATTCTGAATCTATGATCGCAGCCATTAGATCTAATCTAGGCTCCTCGATGCAATATCTCCTATCCACGCCTACTGGTCTATGTGATACCGTGTCTGAGAGCCAAGTACAGACGACTACAATACTGTCATGCGTGTGATGAAAATGGGGAATACATATATCCCGATACTGAGCAAACTTCTCCTTGCCCATCCTAGTAATTCTGAGCGACAGGCTAGGTAGTGGCAAGTATGAATTTTGTAAGTCATTAGTTTGACTTAGTCTGGGTTCAAAGAACCAACCTCCTGGACAGGAAACGAGACAGCGCTCTGAGCGATTCAGCCACCTCATCCAGTCGTTCTAAATAATGACGGACGTTACATAACATATGACAAATGTGTAAAATATTGCGATAATGATGCATTGGTGGGGGAATGCAAATGTTCTATTTGTGAAATAGGTATATAGGGCCAGGTGCATAAATGTGTTTATGTAGTTGCTGGTGGTACTTGACTCATTGGTAAATAGACATTGTGGTGCTAGTAAGATAGTGTGTAAGGAGCACTCAAAACTCTACCCACTACCCCATCCCCCCTCTGCTATTCATGGATCACCACACACTCGGCTCAAGGCAGGTGGTGGCCAGGGGAGCCACACCGCTTGGTGGTGGTGGGCAGATCACTGTAACCATGGGGACCGGAAATGCTTGTTTCTCATTGGTGGAGATGGAAATGCTTGTTTCTCATTGGGAGAATGGGGTGAGGTGATACACTATACTGGATCCATGTACCATATAAATAATAAACATGAGGGCTTGTCTCTCTCTCTTCTTTCACTCTTTATACTCTTCCTTTCTCTTTTTGCCTGTATTGATTTCACTATAGCCTGCCTACACAACCACAGATTCGAGCCGTGGACTTTACAAATGTATGAGGTTGGGGAAGTATGTGAGCCGGGAGCCTTAGAAAATGAGTTGAATGAGGTCAGGGGATACATAACAATATTTCAGAGCCCATTGTGATGAAATAATGAAAAATACAAGTTGAAAATGTCACTAATTAAAGCTATGGATTATCTGATAATGATACCAAAAAATGTCACCATCAAAGATGAACCCTTCAAATGACATCTCGCTAAAATCAGGCATCTGCGTAATCTCTTTTGTATCTTTTTATTATGTTATTGCCAAATATAAGTCCCATGATGCTGACACTAGGTTTGATTTTCTGAATAAATGATTTCATCCAAAAGATAATAAATATATATACATAAATATTTGGGGTCATTAACTTTTGTCAACGACTTCCCTACAGAGGTTGGGTGGGTTGGTTGGTTGTTGGGAATTTTGGCAACATCTAAGCTTGTATCAAGACGGGTACCGACTTCTGACAGTACACACTCATGGCTACATTATAGTGCTGCCACACTGGGAGACCAGGCCACTAGCCACCATGACCTAATACCACACTCAGTCACATTATCCTGACACTGAGCCAACCAGTCCTTGCCCTAACCTAATAATTCTGAGTGCCTGGCTAGGAAGCGACAAGTATACATTTTTATACTATGCAGCTTCAACGCGAGCTGTGGGGATTTGTCCTACTGCACACATGCAACACCTCAGGTGGGGTCCTCACCAGATTAATCCCGAGCTAAGAGGCAGAGCTAATCAGATAAGACGGCCTCCATTAAGGCCCCTCCCCTCTAGCGGAGGTGGGCTAGACACCTGTAGCATGTAGATACACCTTGTGAAGTACACTTCCTGATGGAGTGTGGGGGGGGAGGGGGGCAGCCCCACGGGTAGTGGAGCCAAGAGTGCCCGGCCTTAATAACTAATACCCAAACTTAAAGTTGCTTAGTCCGATAAAGACATCACATTTTCAAAAGCAAAACACTTATCTAGATTTGAACCTACATCACCAATTTAGATACTTGTTTGTTTATTAAGCATTTGCTGCCACACTACGCCAATTTAATAAGAACCTGTTATTGCTGAAGCCTATAGGGTCAGAGTTTTGGCAAGCTTGCCAACATTAATGTTGGCGTGCTTACACTTAAAATATCTGATAAGTTAGTCATTTTAAAGCAAAGCAACTTCAAAGTAAGGTAGATTATAATGATCAACCTAATATAATTAACTCGGAAAATAATAGAAACTCAAAACCATCGGACTATGTAACTTTAAAGCTACCCCAAATTGAAAAATAAATAAAATAAAAGTACTTCTAATGGAAACCAGGCCAAATGTAGGAAAATAAGTCAATAAAAATACATCACATGCTTAAGGCCCTGTCACACATCACCGGATTGGGGGAAACGGAAAGAAACCAAAGAAAGTCTGTTGATATCCGGCAAAGTCCGGTTTGTGTCCTTACAAGTTTTGAACATGCACAAAACTTGGAAAGGATGCCGTCGGATTGATGTCTATGGTTCTTGTCCGGTTTGAGTTTGTTTCGTCCGTTGGCTATCCATTCATGTCCGTTTCATGTCCGTTTATGTCCGTTTCGAGTCCGTTCGTCCAGCGGCCTGTGACCCGATATAGCAACATTTTGACACATTTTAATACATTTTTATACTTATCACGCCCGAACACTACCGGACTAGATAATTCTCTCCGTTGCTCAATCCGGTGATATGTGACAGCCGCTTTACATTTGCGTTCAAAGGGGGCGGGGGGAGAAAGTTTATGTCATGTAGTTGGTAAAGTGGGCCCCCGTGGAGATGACCTCATTAAATCTTATCAGCTTCAACACGCGGCTACAGGCCCTTGAAGTCTTTGGGAGATAGAGCTGACTATATAGGCTCCAGATTCTCGGAAAATGGAGGCATAACTGCCGAATTATTTCCGCAGAATGTATTCGTCGTGAAAATGAGTTGTTTCCATTTGTTAGTTCTCGTGTGTATACCTGCTTCAAACTATTGCAAAGGGAGAAGGTCAAAGAGGACGCAGTGCAGCCACGTCACGTGACCATGTCGAGCCGTTCTAATAACAGTTTGCCAACAAGGTGGTGCTCAATGGTGGTTGCACTCCCTGCCTTGCTATGTCATCAATGCAGCTTCTATTACAGGTGTGACCTCTGTTAGAGATGTGGCTTCTATTAAGGATATGGCTTCTATTTTCGGTGTGCCTTCTATTTTCGATGTGGCTTATATTAGAGGTGTGGCTCCTATTTTCGATGTGATTTATATTAGAGGTGTGGCTTCTATTACATATGTGTCTATTGGAGGTGTGACTTCTAGTACAGGTGTGGCTTCTGTTAGAGGTGTGGCTTCTATTAGAGGGGTGGCTTCTATTAAAGGTGTGGCTTCTATTAGAGATGTGGCTTCTGTTACAGGTGTGCCTTCTATTACAGGGGTGGTTTCTATTACAGGTGGATGCTATTAGAATTGTGGATTCTATTACTTCTTTTAGATTCTCTGTCGCGGAGCGGTTAGAGTGACTTTTTTCTAGGTAGGACTCCTAATCTGAGGGTCGGTGGTTCGATTCCCCATGCACCCACTTTGCCAATCTGGATTTCCACCGCTGTGTAGTAAGGCCCTGTCACACTATGACGTTTCTCACGAACGCGCTTCGATGCGTGCCGACGTGTTGGGTTTTTGTTCAAAATGTCGGTACACGTCCGGTACGTTACCGGCGCGTTACCGGCGCGTCGGTACATAGCAACGTTTGAATGAACACGTCGGCGCGTCGGGCCGCGTCGAGGTTTTGTGCTTGCACAAAACTTTCGACGGGCCGCAACGCGCAGCAGCGTGTGGGCGGGCGCGTTACGGACGCGTTAGCAACACGTCGACACCCATTGGTGGCGCGCCGGCGCAATGCTGGCAGGACGTTGATCAACGTCAGTTAACGTTGGCTTTTTTTTCCCCAAAATGCGACCGTTCCATCGGCGCGTCGGGAACGTCCCATCGATGTGTTGTTCCAGCGTTTCTCGGCACGTTGGATGTGTTGCCGGCGCGCCTGGATGCGTTGGCCGCGCGGTGTGGACGCGCTGCGGGCGCATCCTAATGTGTTGCTGGCGGGTATGTACGCATTGACACGGTACTAACACGACACCAACATGCCATCAACGCGCCGACAGCGCGCCGACAGCGCGCCGACAGCACACCGACAGCGCGCCGATGGCACGCTGGGATCCCGCTGGCGGGACGTTGACATGCTGTTCCGCCGCGCGTCGAAGCCCGTTGGCCGCACGCTTATAGCACGCTACTAACACGCTGCGCCGCGTCAAACTTTCTCAGAAAGCGCCGAAAAGTTCGACGTTTCTCGACAGGTTGCAAATATTTTGCGCGTTGGCGGCACGCCGGAACACACGTCGTAGTGTGACAGGGCCTTAACTTACAGCATCATCAAAGGCCAGTTGCTCTCATACCATGTCTATGTGGTGTGGGAGGTTAAAAATCCCTTGGGTAGGTAAAAGTGTAGGCTCGGGCTTTCTATCGACAAACTATTTAATGGTGAAAACAAGTCTATTCAGGCTTATCCATGATATGCAGTATAAATCTTCAGGAAAAGAGGTGTCGATTCTATTACAGGTGTGACTTCTATTGTTAGTGTGGCTTCGATAACATACATTGTTTCTATTAGAGGGTACAATTATATTGGAGGTTGTGGTTTCTATTATCAGTACAGCTTCTATTACATACATGGTTTCTGTTAGACGTGTAGCATCACGTTCGGTTCTCGGCCAAGTCAAACCAATGACTTATAAAATTTACATGTGTGGCTTCCTAGCCTGACACTCAGCATTAATAGGATAGGGCAAGGACTGGTTAGTTCACTGTCAGGATAATGTGACTGAGTGGGATATTGGGTCATGGTGATGGCAGCCTGGTCTCCCAGTGGGGCAGCACTATACAAGTCACCATGAGTGTGTGCACTGTCACAAGTCGGTACACGTCCTGATCCGACTTTAGATGATGCCAGGACGTAAAACTCCAATAACCAACCATCAATAAGCGGTTGTCGCTTCTATTGAAGGTGGAGCTTCTATCCGAGACTGCCGCTTCTGAATCACTGGATGTGGCTAATCTAATCAAACCCAACACATGTCATTTTCTGTCAATCCGCAGGAACTAAATCGCACATTTTAATTAGATAAGCACAACATGGCAAATTTCCAGTTTGCATCACTCTCTTGTCAGATGGCACACGATGCCGGTCTCGTGTGTTGTGGAGGTGTAGGTGTGTGGTGAGGATTTTGGTGTCTGTGGTGGGGGGGTGGGGATTTAGGGGGGTGTGGTGGAGGTGTAGGTGGGTATAGTGCGGTGGGTGTCGTTGGGGTGTAGGTGTGTATGGTGGGTGTGTGGTGGGGGCATATGTTTGTGTGGTGGGTGTGGTGTCGAGGTGTAGGGGTGTGGAGGGGATTTTGGTGTGTGTGTGGTGGGGGTGTGTGGGGATTTAGGGGTGTGTGGTGGAGGTCTAGGGGTGTGTGGTGAGTTGGTATGGTGTGGTGGGTGTGGTTGGGGTGTAGGTGTGTATCGTGGGTATGTGGTGGGGGCATATGTTTGTGCGGCGGGTGTGGTGTGGAGGTGTAAGGGTGTGGAGAGGATTTTGGTGTGTGTGGTGGGGGTGTATGGGGATTTAGGGGTGTGTGGTGAGTGGGTGTGGTGGGGTGTAGGGGTGTGGTGGGGGCTTAGGGATTTGGTGGAGTGTAGGGATGTGGTGGGGGTGTAGGTGTGTGTGGTGGGGGTGTAGGGGTGGCTTGCAGAGCGGCACCGCACAATCTTTAGCATCCCTAAACCCCCACCACACACCTACACCCCCACCCACCACAGCCCTAAACCCCCACCACAGCCCCACCACACACCTATACCCCCTAAACCCCACCACACACCTATACCCCCAGTACCCCTTACACGCCACCACACACCTAAACCCCCACCACACACACCACACCTACACCACCACACACATACCTAGATGCTCACCACACACACCTACACACTGACCACACACACCTACACCTCAACACCATACACCTACATCCCCACCACACACCCCAACCACACACCTACACCACCACAACACACACTCACCACACACCTACACCCCAACCACATCCCTAAACCCCCACCACACACCTACACCCCCACCACACACCTAAACCTTCACCACACCGACACCCCCACCACACACCCCCACCACATACCTACACCTCCATCACACACATACCTACACCCCCACTACATCCCTAACTCCCCCGCCTCCACCACACACCTACACCCTTCTATCCAACCATGATGACCGACTTGGACCGGTAACGGGTACTGCCACCAAGTGTATAGTGAGAGAAATGCCTCATGAAAGGTCCCCATTGGGAAGCTAGCTGAGTGTACAATTCCTCCCAAAAGTAAATTAATCTGGACGGCCATTGACAGATTGGCTCAAACTGCCATGACAATAAATATTTCCAACTTGTGAACTATCACTATATTAGCACTACCGAAATGAGGCAAAGTGTCGTGAAATCAGTGCTTTTCCTGAACAAGTGTGTAGTTGTCTGGTCTGAATGTATGGCAACTTTATAGTGCTGTCCCACTGGGAAATCAGGTCACTGGCACCATGACCTAATATCCCACTCAGTCAGATTATCCTGACACTGTCCTTGCCATATATCCTATTAATGCTGAGCGCCAGGCTAGGAAGCGGCAAGTATCAATTTTATAAGTCATTGGCTTGACTCGACCGGGAACCAAACTTCTACCTTCCACCCCCACGACGCCCGATTCGGCCACAGTGCCGGGTTCCAATGGAGGTGGTTTTCCATGGAAACGTGGGTGGCCTTTCATACAATTAACCCTGCGGGAAAACTACCGGAAGTCAGCTTGCACACAGTGCTCTCCAGGCATAGTCCTGGCACCAATCGCCCCTACCTTTCTGTACAGACTCTGCTTGGAGACTGTTGTGCCCGTCAGTGCGTGGACCCTATTATCAGTCACAGCAGACATCCATAGTTTGCACTTTTATCCCTGATATTTACTCTTGTCATGTGATGAAAATGGGAAATAGTATGCCTAGAGTAGGATTCGAACCCACATCTCTTGCATTCGAGGCTAGTGTGCTAACCATTACATCACCTACACGTACATTCCCTGATGTCATCACCCTATCTACACCCATCCATCTCTATGGCTCCTTGCCTGAGAGGTCAGTGCAGACTACTATTACACGCACCCCACTGGAATTGTAAGTCGTTTAAATGGTTTACATCCATAAGTTGTTTAATGATTTGCTTACAATTACACACATATAATATTATAAATTCTATAAAAACTAAATATGTATTATTTGCAACTAAAACTAAACGTTCCAGCTCACCAATTGTCAGTATAAAAATAGGAGAGTGTATACTTAAGGAGGCTCTAAGTTATAAATATTTAGGTACTACACTTGACCCTACACTCTCAGGAACCAGTCAATTAAATAGGATTAACAGAACAATGGCAGCTAAAATGAACACCTTCCGGAAAATAAGGCATTATATGAGTGAAGAGACTGCTCTTCTATTGTACAAAACCACAATATTGCCCATCATTGATTATAATGACATAATATATAATCATCATCATCATGCTGTCGGTCGCGATGCGACAAAGACTGCTTTCATTACTTGACTGCCGCTCTCCTACATGTCATGAAAACTGCCTGCAAAAGTGTTGAAGTGCTGCTGGCTTTTGCAAGTTACCAGCCGCACTCTCTCGGGGAGCAAATAGAAGTTTCACACCGGCAAGAACATGTCAAGAGAGGCGCAAAACTATTTGTCCCTGCAGTGGCTGGTCGGGAGATGTTGGGAGTTCCATACATCAACCGCCCTTAATGCTGCCACAGTGACATGGTTTTCTGTTTAGGGTTTGCTCCCTTAGCCTTCGGTTCTGTCAAGGACCTGTACCACAAGGCAGTGGTTTACAACTCTGCAAGGCAGGGGCGTCAAACTCCCTGAGGTATTGCTATACCTGCATACCATATATAATATATAATACACTAACTAAAAAGCAGCAAACAAAGCTCCAAACTATAGAAAACAGAGGGTTGTGCACCGTATTTAAAGGAAAAACACTACATACCATTGAGATGCACAATAAAGCTAAACTAGATGCCCTAAATAATCGCAGAGACAAGCACCTATTAGGCCTAATGTACCACTGTGCGAAAGACCCATATTACATAGACACACCTACACAAGCCACACATGCAGCATAAGCCACCCTCCTGAAAGTGCCGCATGTTAAAACTAGTAAAATGAAAAAGTCACCGGTTGTTCTAGGGGGAGCACTCTGGAACCAACTACCAGCACGTGTCAGGAACAGTGATTGTTACAAAACTTTCAAGATAAACCTCCATGCACATTTAAATCAACCAGCCTAGGCCAAAGCAGATCAATGATACACTGGGTCGCTGTAGCCATTCCTCTCCCTGTCCCCCCGCTTCCCCCCCCCCAAACAAACAAACACTGTAAACTCAACCAGTAGTGGCCAACTAGACCAAAAAACCCATCTACAAAGGAATGAGCCTGGAAATGATTCTAGTTGGATCCTACTGAAGTACATGATTAATCAATATTAACCTACTTACTAACTCAATAGGCCCCACCTGAGATTACCATGAACACAAGTTCAATCACAAAGGCCCACCCTACATCCCCCATCACCCTTTCAACGAGTATGTTACTACTAGAAACATAATCAGTTATGCCCCACCCCCTACTAATGTCTACCATACTAGTCTAACATAGTTACCTCCCCGCATATGTTTCTTTTTCGCTTATCTTGTTCTTTACCTATCATTCATGTACCAATGTTTTGCTTATTTTCCTGTAATTGTCTATCTGTATATTGTTGTAGATTTGTTTACTGTGTAGAGGCAATTGAGATTAGGGCTGGAAGACCAGTGCATTAGCACTGACAATATGTTATTCAGAGGAATAAAAACACTTGAACAAAAAAAGAAAAATAGGCAATGACTTTACATATACATATACAACATAGACTCATCCACCACACAGCATGTAGCTTGCATAGGGTCCGGGTCACCACAACCAGTTTTGTGGGAGTAATGAAAATGGGAAATATTGCGTCTAGAGCAGGATTCGAACCCACACTTATTGCCATTACGAGACTAGTGTTCTAACCATTACACTACCAGAATCCTAGATACAATATTCACCCCGTACTGCTGCAGTAGGGGTGCAAACCAACCCTATGTAAAAGGTGGCGAAAATGCGGGTCAAAGAATTGGGAGCCTAATTTTATAATCTAAGAAGCAACAATTATTCTTTACATATATCTTATTGATAGCCCGCTACCTTTGAGTTGAAAAATATAATATAATATATAGTTTAATAAGATTTAAAAGTGAAATCGACGGCGTTCTGCGGCCACCATCTTGTCTTTTTGCATTCTCTCTCATTTCACCAACTCTGTGCCGATATAAGTAGCCATTTGATACTGGAGCCACAGTTTCTAGGTGATGTTCCATACTAACGCTATTTTCGCCCGTATTTATATAAGGCTGATCTTCACGCGTGTACTACAAGTACCGGGTGAATCTTTTATCTACCAGAATCCCTGATGCAATCAACCTATACATGCCAATCCTGATATGACCTTACATGTTGCCAGGATGTAAACCTCCAACAACCAAGCAACCCTGTTCATGTCTGCATGTCTATTTGACGCCTTTCTTGAGTGGTTGGTGCAGATTACTTACTACACTAGTCATATTCGGTAATTATAATTATGAATAAATAAAATTGGGTTGGCCTTATTAGAATATTACCTACGCCCCCGTTAATGGAATGTCGGCTTTAGGGCTGTGGAGACTGCTATTCTGGGTGTTACTCGCTGGTTCCCAGCTGATGGAAAGACTACAGTGAGGTGTGATATGGCTTTTACCCTGGCGTGACAGCACCAGCTACAACTGCCAAGTAATCAGGTCAGGGCGTCATGCATGAATAAACCAACCTTTAACTGCTTGCCACTCCATGGTTGCTGCAGCGTAGGGCAGTGTGTGCTGGCTTTTACATATGCAGTTACAGAAATAAGCAAATATGTTTCACCTGTCCACGGAACAAGTCTAGTGTGAGTTTTGCTTGTCCACCTGAATTTTCACTTTTCCGCAGAACTTGCGTTTATTATCACCTCTTATACAGCAGGGTCTTGACTCCTCCACCTTCCCCTCTCCATCCCCTCCTCACTCCTCCCTTACCACTTAGTATAAGGCAAGGACTGGTTGGCTCAGTGTCAGGATAATGTGACTGAGTGGGATATCAGGTCTCCCAGTGGGGTAGCATTATAAAGTCGCCATGAGTGCGCACTGTCACAAGTCAGTACCCATCCTGATTTTACCTTAGATGTTGCCAGGATGGAAAACTCCAACAACCACCCTCACTATGGCCTGCCAGAGTAAGGCTACGGTTTGGTGGGGGTGTTTTGTTGGGGTGTGTTTTTGTTTGTTGTTGGGTTTGTGGGGGTGGTTGTTGGTTGTGTTTTTGTTTTTGTGTTTGGTGGTGGGTTTGGTTGTTGGGTTGGGTGTGTGGGTTTGGTGGGGTGTTTTTGTTGGTGTGTTGGTTGTTTGTTGTTTGGTTTGTGGGGTGTGGTTCAAGCACCTGAGTCGTCCCATTTCGTGACTTCTAAACGCCCTAACTCTGCCCTTTAGGGGCAGGCGAGGTACCAGACAGATTCAGTTGCTCTCCACTTGTTTGCATGACCTTGACACATGCTCACTCTAGCAGTTCACGAGGGAGTTCAAAACGACGCGACATATTCACAAAGCATCCTGACTGAATATGACTTCTTATAATGAATCACTTATCGTGCTGTATTGTAGTGAGGTGTACTAACCTCCCCTGGTTGGCTGTCGGAGTTTTATTTCCTGGCAACATCTAAGATCATATCAGAATGTGTTCCGACTTGCGACAGTGCACACTCATGGCAATTTGATCGTGCTGCCCCACTCGAAGCCCAGGCTGCCAACACCATGACCTGATATCCCACTCAGTCACATTATCCTGACACTGAGCCAACTAGTCTTTGCGCGATCCTAATATTGCCAAGCGCCTGGCTAGGAAGTGACAAGAACCAACTCGAACAATTAAACAACAAAGGTATTTAACACTAACACAGACCGTTTGGCTGCTTAGCGCTACCTCGTTTAGCACTGATTCGCTATAGCGCTCTTATATTTACTTCCCCAACCTAACAGTCAATAGGAAGACGGCAACCACCTCTCTCCACCCGGGAACCAGAGCAACATGCATTCATCTGGCTGCTCTCACCCATGCAAATGCAGGGGTCGTCTAACTATAACACAGTCGACCATTGAGGCCAAGTTACCTACTCATCTGCTTATTCACAATTCGATCAGAGGCAGATGGGATGACTGAGTGAATTAGAGTGTCCGTCTTCCGTGTTGGTAGATCATGGGATCGTGGGTTCGAACCCTGGTCGAGTCCAACTAATGACTTAAAAATTGATAATTGTCGCTTCCTAGCCAGGCGCTCAGCATTATTAGGATAGGGCAAGGAGCAGTGAAATGAGGAAGACCAATCGTCGGTGATTGAAATGTCCCCTGCTTAAACAACTATTACACCAAAAACAAACAAAAACAAAAAAACAACATTACAATATTATTTAATAATTAGTTCTGTATTGTCCTGACAATTCCAGTTTATTATCCTTCATTGATCGAATATTTTACACAGCTGCATATATATTTATGTTCTATTATAATGACCCCGAATAACGCTGATTTGATCAGCACTGAATTTAAAAAAAAACATATATAAAGTGCTAAACTCTGACGAATGATGTGGCCAAAATAAATAAGTTTCTTTGTCTGTATAGTGGCAAACAAGCGTTTCTTATTTTTAATTTTTCTGAGAACTTCTTTGTTGGTGATCTTCTTTGTCCATGATATTTTCATCATCCTTCGATAAGTCCACATCTCAAATGCTGCTAAACGTTTGTACATTTTCTTAGAGATTGTCCATGTCTCAGGCCCATACATAACACTGAAGAATACGCTTCCTTGTATGTATTAATATCTTACTTGATGTTAACACTCTATACATTTTGGAGAATGTTGTTCGGGCTATTGTTATCCTTCTCTTAATTTCTTCCTCACATCTCCCATCATTTGTAATCTTTTACCGTACCGTAAATTGTTGGAAGGGAAGGTGAATGGCAGCAGAGGGAGAGGGAGAGGGAGACCAAGAACATCATGGTTTACAAATATTTCACAATGGACAGGTTTGAATTATTCACAGTCTATCAGAACAGCACACCATCGGGACAAGTGGAGAACCATTGCATCCAACCCTCGACTAGAGGACGGAACTATTGATTGATTGATATAAAGTGCTAAACTGGGTGTTACTGTACTTGTTTGTTGGGGATTTTCGGCCTAACAACATCTCAGGGCATCTAACAAAATATATGATCATTTCAAAATGGCGACCCACTTGTGACAGTACGCACTCATGGTGACTTTATAGTGTCAACTGACACCATAACTTGCAACCCACTCAGTCATATCCTGATGCCAACCAACCCAGTCCTTACACTTATGATATTTATGCTGAGTGCTAGGCTAGGTAACAACATCCAATAACTTTGTAAGTCATTGGTTTGACTTGGCCACGGATAGAACCAATGACCTCCCACATAGAAAGCCAGCCAGCGCTTTTAGCAATTAGGCCATAAAATCCGGTGTTTTTTTTGTGTTTTTTGGGGGGGTTTTGGGTGTTTTTTTTAATGGGGTGTTTATGCTGTTCATAACATGTAAGCCCGGATGATCGGGCTTGTTTTCAATGCTGGGCAGTTTTCAGCTTTTTTCTTTTTCTTATAGTTGGTTAGTAAATCTATGTTAGTTTTTTTGGTTTTTCTTGACAATTGTTTTCCTTCTACTCTTATCCCTAGACTAGCCTACTCTATTTACATATTATAGGCTTGTACGCAATAGATGGTTGGTATGTGTTTGGTGTGTGGTTTTGTTGGTATCTGCTTAGTTTTTTGCCTGGGCACCTCCCAAGAGCTGTCCAAATGCGCAATAGATGAAGCTTAGACAGAGCAACAACAACAACCAAAAGAAAGAAAGAAAGAAAGAAAGAAAGAAAGAAAGAAAGAAAGAAAGAAAGAAAGAAAGAAAGAAAGAAAGGTGTGGAATGCCCAAACGGTAAAGGAACGACAAATTCCTGACCTAAAAACTTACAAAAGATATCTGTGCAAATTAGGCTAGGAAACCCCCACTATGCTGCACTGCAAAGGGGCATGTGATATGTCACGGCCCACCAGCGGGATACCCAATGGAAGGTAACCATGCCAATAATAGCCAGATAACACACCACACAGCTATGTACAAGCCTATGATATGTAAATAGGAGTAGGCTAGTCTAGTAATAAGAGTAGCACAAAATAAAATACATATATGCCAAGAAAATCCAAAAACCTAACATAGGCTACTAACCATACCAACCAATTATCTATCTGCTACTGAAATGCAGGCAATCAAATAACTTATCAGCAGCTGCTGTGTGGTAAGAGACACCAACACTACAACTGGCCAGCATTGAAAACAAGCCTGGGTACCCGGGCTTATATGCTATGGACAGTATAAATACCGCCTCAATAACAAAATTTAAAAACAAAAACAAAAAAAACTAAGATTTCATGAGGAGTACGCGTGTGAAGGCAATGTGGTCACACTCTATATACCACTTAGATGTCCATATTGTGTTGGCGCCGGCTCCTGGTGAACAGAACGCCCGCATGGTGGCGCCCCTCGGCCCACTTCCGCTCGGAGTTAATGGATTTGTGGGGCCCAGTAAAAGTGGTTTGGTTGATTGGGTACCTGAGCACTCTGAGCATAAGGAACGACGCCTGATACCAGCAAGGACAGTTAGCCACTCAGGGTCGCCATAGTGGTGCCCCCTGGCGAGACCACCCTGAACTACCAGCTTGATAACCTAGTCAAATGGCTGATGGGTGCGGTTTGAGGCTTCATCAAGATATTAGTGAATGACCGACCAAGTCAACCCAATGACTTATAAAGTTGATGGGTGTGTTACCTAGCCTGGCACTCAGCAATAATAGTATAAGCATAAGGACTGGGTTGGTCAGTATCAGGTTATGACTGAGTGGGATACCACAGTTATGGTGCCAGTGCCGGTCTCCCACAGTGGACAGCACTATAAATTCACCATGAGTGGGCACTGTCACAAGTGAGTCGCCGTTTTGAAATTACTGTATGTGTTGTAAGATGACCTTAAATGTTGTTAGGAGTTAAACCAATAAATTACAATGGTGATACTTATCACTAGCTAGCCTGACGCTTGGCATTACTAGGATAGAGCAATGACTGGTTACTTCAGTATCAGAGTAATGTGACTGAGAAAGAAATGGAGTCTTCCTGCCAGTGGCCTGATGTCCCAGTGAAACAGCACTATAAAGTTGCCATGAGTGTGAACCGTCACATGTCGGTACCCATCCTGATATGACCTTTGATGTTAAGCAGCAATGTTTAGTACTGATGTTTAATATCGGATGCGTAACTACTGCTACTGATAGTGAATATGCTACTGATAGTAAATATTAAATTGGTAACTGCTAGTAGTGATAGGCAATATCAGATTGTTAACTGCTACTAGTGATAAGGAATATCAGATCGGTAACCGCTACTAGTGATAAGTTATATTTGATTGGTAACTGCCAGTAGTGATGAGGAATATCAGATTGGTAACCGCTACTAGTGATATGGGATATCAGATTGGTAACTGCTAGTGGTGATAGGCAATATCAGATTAGTAATCACTACTAGAGAATGCTTGTACTGATAGGTAATATCAGATTGGTAACCGCTACTAGAGATAAGGGAAATCAGATTGGTAGCCTCTACTAGTGATAAGGTATATCAGATTGGTAACCACTACTAGTGATAAGGAATATTAGATTGGTAACCACTACTAGTGATAAGGAATATCAGAGTGGTAACCACTACTAGTACTAAGGGATATCAGATTGGTAACCACTACTAGTGATAAGGAATATGATATTGGTAACCACTACTAGTGATAAGGAATATCAGATTGGTAAGCACTACTAGTGATAAGGAATATCAGAGTGGTAACCGCTACTAGTAATAAGGGATATCAGATTGGTAACCACTACTAGAGATAAGGGATATCAGATTGGTAACCACTACTAGAGATAAGGAATATCAGAGTGGTAACCGCTACTAGTGATAAGGGATATCAGATTGGTAACTGCTAGTAGCAAGAGGGAATACCAGATTGGGAATCATATTTGTTAAATTTGTCACACATGTATTTCAGTATGACGTGACAGTGACTTCCCACAAACACCTTAGCCCGGGGTCATCAATCTCACTCGACCCGAACACTTGTCTACCCCCCCCCCCCCGCACACCTCCCCCTCTCCCCCCCCACACACACCACATCTTGCTGATCAAGAGCGGTGGCAGAATCGATAGCCTCGCACCCGGAATTCGGGAGATTGGTTCTCGTCAAGTCAAACCAATGATTTATCAAATTGATACTTGTCTCTTCCTAGCCTGGTGCTCAGCATTAATAGGATAGGACAATATATGGTTAGCTCAGTGTCAGGATAATGTGACTGAATGGGATATCGGGTCATGGTGTTAACGGCCTGATTTCCCAGTGGGATAGCACCATAAGTCGCCATGAGTGCGTACTGTCACAAGTTGGTACCTGTCCTGATATGACCTTAGAGGTTGCCTGGACGTAACACTCCAACAACCAACCAACCAACCAAATCCAGCTTATTGATCCTGTTTCTCACTGAGGTAATACGTGGTATCTGATAGCAGCGTTACCAGCTGGCTTTGATCTTTGTGCAACCTTCCTCCCCCTGCCCTTCAGAACATCATATCCCCCCATTCCCCGCTCCACCGCCCCCCCCCCCACCCCACCCCCACTGAGTCCTATATTTGCAGGTTCAGTAAGATCAGTGGCTCATTTTACATATGCACAATATTGTAACTCCCGAAGTAACAGCTGCATCTCCGTAATACCTGAGCTGTACTACATACACATGCCATCATGATACCCAAACAAACAGCCACCGCTCCGTATCGCCGGAGCCTTACTACATACACATGATATCACAATACCCAAACAAACAACCACCCCTCCGTATGACCTGAGCCTTACTACATACACACGATATCACAATCCCCAAACAAACAGCCACCCCTCCGTATTACCTGAGCCTTACTACATACACACGATATCACAATACCCAAATGAACAGCTGCACCTCTGTAAGACCTGAGTCTTACTACATACACATGCCATCATGATACCCAAACAAACAGCCACCCCTCCGTATGACCTGAGCCTTACTACATACACACAATATCACGATACCCAAATGAACA
Organism: Branchipolynoe longqiensis; assembly: GCA_030323885.1. Lineage (NCBI taxonomy): Eukaryota > Metazoa > Annelida > Polychaeta > Phyllodocida > Polynoidae > Branchipolynoe > Branchipolynoe longqiensis. The sequence continues at coordinate 54,590,194 of CM059198.1, read as the reverse complement.
GCTGCGCCTCTGCAAGACCTGAGCCTTACTACATACACAATACCACAATACCTGAATGAACAGCTGCACCTCAGTAAGACATGAGCCTTACTACATCCACACAATACCACAATACCCAAATGAACAGCTGCACCTCAGTAAGACATGAGCCTTACTACATACACACAATACCACAATACCCAAATGAACAGCTGCACCTCAGTAAGACATGAGCCTAACTACATACACATGCCATCATGATACCCAAACAAACAGCCACCCCTCCATATGACATGAGCCTTACTACATACACACAATATCACAATACCCAAATGAACAGCTGCACCTCTGTAAGACCTGTGTCTTACTACATACACATGCCATCATGATACCCAAACAAACAGCCACCCATCCATACGACCTGAGCCTTACTACATACACACGATATCACAATACACAAATGAACAGCTGCACCTCTGTAAGACCTGAGCCTTACTACATACGCACGATATCACAATACCCAAATGAACAGCCACCCCTCCGTATAACATGAGCCTTACAACATACACATGCCATTGCAACACCCAAACAAACAGCCACACCTCCATATGACATGAGCCTTACTACATACACACGATATCACAATACCCAAATGAACAGCTGCACCTCTGTAAGACTTCAGTCTTACTACATACGCACGATATCACAATACCCAAATGAACAGCCACCCCTCCGTATAACATTAGCCTTACAACATACACATGCCATTACAATACCCAAACAAACAGCCACACCTCCATATGACATGAGCCTTACTACATACACACGATATCACAATACCCAAATGAACAGCTGCACCTCTGTAAGACTTGAGTCTTACCACATACGCACGATATCACAATACCCAAATGAACAGCCACCCCTCCGTATAACATTAGCCTTACAACATACACATGCCATTACAATACCCAAACAAACAGCCACACCTCCATATGACATGAGCCTTACTACATACACACGATATCACAATACCCAAATGAACAGCCACCCCTCCGTATAACATTAGCCTTACAACATACACATGCCATTACAATACCCAAACAAACAGCCATGCCTCCGTATGACATGAGCCTTACTACATACACACGATATCACAATACCCAAATGAACATCTGCACCTCTGTAAGACCTGAGTCTTACTACATACCCACGATATCACAATACCCAAATGAACAGCTGCACTTCAGTAAGACATGAGCCTTACTACATCCACACGACATCACAATACTCAAACAATCAGACATGGCATTCCAGCTGGGCAACACTGTAAAGCTGTCGTCATGAGCAAGCACCGCAACAAGTTTGTAGCCATCCTGATATGAATAACTTGTAATACGGCTGGAAGGCAACACCGCAATCAATCAATTAATCAAAGCTTCCCAACATAGCCACACAACTGCTGTATTATGCTGGGTCGATACCAAACACCTTCATTATTCAGGGTCAGCCAAAAGTGTGCCTGTAATTTCCACAGCATTTACTTAAACAACTGTCGTGGGAGGGGCAGGCTTTCCACCAGAAAATAACGCGAGGGTACACAGACATTTTGTGTTTCAAACTAATAATAAAAATAATATTAGGGTGGTGTAATTAATTAACATCGTCTCTAGTAAGGGACATGATGGGATGGCCGAATGAGTTAAGTGTCCGTCTCCGGTTTTGGTAGATCGTGGGATTCGTACCCAGAGTTCAAACTATTGTCGAGTTAAACCAATGACTTAAAATTTTATATTTGTCAGTTCCTAGCCAGGTGCTCGGCATTATTAGGATAGGGCAAGGACTGGTTCACTCAGTGTCGGGATAATGTGACTGAGTGGGATATGAGGTCATCGGACTGGCAGTCTGGCCTCCCAGTGGGGAAGCATTATGAAATTGTGATGAGTGTGCACTGTCACAAGTCGGTACCTTAGATCTTGCCAGGACAAAACTCCAACAACCAACAAACCAACCACCCTTAAGGTAAAAGAACACACATATCACATATTGATGTACCAAACTAGACTAATAGCCCTGTCACACTACGACGTATCTCGCCGGCGCGCCACCAACGCGCAAAATCACTTTTAATCGTCGAGAGACGTCAAACTTTTCGGCGTGAGTGCAACGTATTGGTAGCATGCGGCCGACGTTGTGAGTGAGAACAAAAAAAAGTTTGGCGCGCCTTCCTGATATGACCTTAGATGTTGGTAGGACATAAAATAACAACAGACAAAAAAAGCAACAGTTTGGCGCAACGTATGAGAACGAGCCTCATGTGCGCGCAGCGTCAGTGGAAAAAAAGTATACGTACTTCTAACGCGCTTCTAACGTATCTCGACGACCCCCTGACATCGCCATAAAGTTGGCACCGGCGCATCACATCGAAAGTTTTGTGCATGCACAAAACTTCGCCGATGCTGTGACGCGCGCCGCCGACCCTCGTCGACCGTCGCCATCCATCAACGCATACCAACGCACGCCTAACGCTTCAAGACGTCTCCCGATGTTTCGCCAAAAGATTACACACGTCGACGCGTGTTGGCGAGAAGCGTCGTAATGTGACAGCACCATTAGAAGCCTCGTCGAGTTTGATATTATTATGACTATGCAATAGGGGTGCCCTGTAAACCATGAGATGCAAATATGTCATTAAGTATAAACCTATTAGATTTGTGTTTGTTGTTTTACGTCCTAGCAACATCTAAGGTAATATCAGGACTGGTACAAACTTGTGACTGCGCACTCATGGCAACTTTATAGTGCTGTCCCACTGGGAAATCAGGCCGCTGGCACCATGACCTGGTATCCCACTCAGTCACATTATCCTGACAATGAGCACACCAGTCCTTGCCCTGTCCTGATAATACCGAGCGCCTGGCTAGGGAGCAACAAGTCTCAATTTTTAAGTCATTGGTTTGACTCGACCAGGGTTCGAACCCATGACCCCACGATCTACCAGCATGGGAGACAGACGCTCTAACTCATTCGGCCATCCCGTCTGGTCTGAACTAGTAGAAGGCTGGTCTAATGATTATCACCATGGCAACACTACATCAATGACGCCTGGTATTGGTGAACTCTGAATACACTGCGAAACCCTTGATTGGGGGGGGGGGGGGGGGGGGAGGGGAGAAAGGAAGGGGGGGGGGGGAATAGACAAGAATTGACTACTCCCCTTCCATTCACGCCCTGCAACAAGCAGAATTCCCATGGTGGAAATCCATTGTACTAATTCTATGTATAGCCGGGTTCGCCCAACAGTCGCCTTATTCGTTTGGTGTTATGTCCTGATAACATCTAAGGTCATATTAGGACGAGTATCGACTTAAGACAGTGCAGACTCATGGAAAATTTATAGTGCTGCCCCACTGGGAAATCAGGCCACTGGCACCATGACCTGATATCCCACTCAGTCACATTATCCTGACACTGAGCTAACAAGTTTTTGCCCTATCCTATTAATGTTGAGTGGTAGGCTAGGTAGCAGCAAGTATCAATTTTATAAGTCATTGGTTTGACTCGACCTGGAACCGAACTCCGGACCGTCCGCACGCGAGGCCCGCGCTCTACCGATTCGGCCAGCGCGCCCGGTGCGTATTCGGCGTAGTCCGATGGTTCGCACAGTGGGGACCAGCAGCGCTATGTTTGCCTGTTTGTTCTCTTTAGGGTTTTACATCCTAGCAACATCTAAGGTCATATCAGGGTGGATATCCCGTCATGGGAACTTCATAGTGCTGCCCCGACGGGAGATCTATCGGACCGCCAACACCATTACCCAATTACCCGATATCGCACTCATCGCATTATCCTCATACTGAACAAACCGGTCATTGCTCTATCCTGGTGATGTGGAAAACACGAAGGTGAGTGAGGAGTACACTTGAGGGTGGGGGGTGGGGGGTGGGGGGTCAGGGTAGAGAGCACTGGGGTATGGAGTACATGGTGGTGAGGTGTGCACTGGGGGTGGAATTCACTGGGGTATGGAATACATGGGGGTGTGGGGTGTACTGGGATGTGGAGTGCACTGGGGTATGGAGTACATGGGTGTGTGGAGTGTACTGGGATGTGGAGTGCACTGGGGTCTGTAGTGCATGGGAGTGAGTAGATAAAAGATTCACCCGGTACTTGTAGTACATGGGTGAAGGACAACGTAGTGTAAATACGGGCGAAAATAGGTTTAGTATGGAACATGAAGTAGAAACTGTGGTTCCATGATCAAATGGCTACATATATTGCCACAGATTTGGTGAAATGGGAGAGAATGCAAACATCCAAGATGGCGGCCATAGAACGCCATCGATTTCAATTTTAAATCGTATTAAACTAGCTATTTTATTATATTTTTCAACTCAGAGGTAGCGGGTAAGTATGAAGACAACTACAAAGAATAAATGTTGCTTCTTAGATTGTGAAATTAGGCTCTCATTTCAATAACCCGCTTTTTCGACCGTTTTTATATAAGGCTGGTATTCACCAGTGTACTGCGAGTACCGGGTGAATCCTTTATCTAGGGAGTGAGGTGAGCACTCGGGGTGGAGTTCAGTGGGATGTGCAGTGCACATACAAGCCGGGAGTAATGCATTCATGTCTGATAGGAGTCGGTATAATTAGAAAGGAGCCTCATACGTAATAAACATAAGGCAACTATCTGATCTGACACCGTTAGTTCATAAAGTGCCTGTCACACCTTACCGGATTGAGTACCGGGCACAACCAGACAAAGAATTGTCTAGTCCGGTGGTGTTTGGTATCAAAATGTATCGAAATATGTTAAAATGTTGCGCTATCAGGTCAATGGACGCTGGACGAACGGACATGAAATGGACATGAAACGGACATGAACGGATAGCCACCGGATGATAACCGGACGACAACCGAATGTCAAATGGATGGACCAAACATCAACCGGACACATACCGGACTGTTCACGGATGAGCCGAAAACATATACTGACCGAATTCCCTGAACACTGTCAATGGACTATGCAGGAAGCAAACCGGAGATGTAACTGATGGGTAACGGACATGAACTGGACAAAACGGACTAAACGGACTAAACGGACTTAAAACGGACACCAACTGTACAGGTCATTCCGGCAGTGTCCGCTACAAGTTTTGTGCATGTTCAAAACTTCCCACCGTACACACCGGACAGAGAACGGACACGCCTGATGCATACCGTATATAAAATGGACATTGATGTATTTCACTGGACAGTGTCCGTTTTCTATCCGTTTCCCCAGTCCAGTAAGGTGTGACTGAGCCTTTAGGCCACGGTAAGGATCAGGGCGTGGCGTGGCGTGGCGGGGCGTGGCTGGGCGTGGCGGGGCGTGGCGGGGCGTGGCGGGGCGGGGGGCGGGCGGGGGGCGGGCGGGGCGGGGGGGCGGGGGGCGGGGGGCGGGGCGGGCGGGGCGGGCGCGGGCGGGGCGGGCGGGGCGGGGGCGGGGCGGGGCGGGGCGGGGCGGGGCGGGCGGGGGCGGGGCGGGGGCGGGGCGGGGGCGGGCGGGGCGGGGCGGGGCGGGGCGGGGCGGCGGGGCGGGGGCGGGGGGCGGGGCGGGGCGGGGGGGGCGGGCGGGGCGGGCGGGGCGGGCCGGGGCGGATATATAGCTAGACTGGGCACCGAGATCGGTGGGGTGGGTGGGTGGTGGGGGGGGGGGGGGGGGGAGAACAAATGGAAAGGGGGCAGAACTGGGGTGTGGAAACCTGGGTCAGGAAATTTACCTTCCAGTGGTCAATAATAATACAGGTGTGGGCGTTGCTGTGCAGTGAAGTGAGGCCCAGGGCGGGACTGCGAGAGAGCTGGGGCGTGGCGGGGGTGAGGCGGGGGGTGAGGGGGGGTAAGGGGGTATGTGGGTCCTCTCTAGCAGCAATCGATGCTTGCCGCCGGCGGGATCTGCCGTGGCGGGTTGGAGAAGGTGAAGCTAAACAGGCAGACAACACCCATACTGACACCACCAGAGCCACCCTCAACCACTGGAAACCAACTGCAGTTGGTAAAGCCCCAGTCACACTGCGGCTAGCGACCGCTTGCGACCACTTTGGACCGACGAGCCCACCTCATTGTGACCTCCTTGCGACGAATGCAATGTTCGCCGACCTCTCAGTGACCCTTTTGGTCGCAAGGAGGTTTATAGATTATATTTTTAAATAATACTAATAGTGCAGTAGCTGCACTCTCCTTGCACCCAATTTGGTCGCAGGGAGGTTGGCGACCACTGGGCAACTCATTGCGACCACATGGCGACCACTTGCGACCATTTTGCAAGCATGTGCAGTAGTGTGACTGAGGTGTAATCACTGACTTCAGCCCAACACGAACGGGACCCACTGTGGCAATAAGACCCCCCCCCCCCCTCATAGACATGGCAGTGCTTCACGTGTAAGGGGGTGGAGCAAATCAGGAGCACTGCTATCAGAACCAGCCACATGTTGGTTGGCTGTTCGAGGTCTACATCCTGGCAACATCTAAGGTCATATCAGGATGGGTACCGACTTGTGACAGTGCACACTCATGGTGACTTTATAGCACTGCCCCACTGGCAAACCAGGCCAACATCACCATGACCTGATACCCCACTTAGTCACATTATCCTGACACTGAGCCAATCAGTCCTTGTCATATCCTAATAATGCTGCAATTGAATGTGGAACCCCCTCGGTGAAATGAACTTGATTGATTGATCGATTGATTCATTGTGAATAAATGTCCTATAATAATCTGAAGCTATATCAAGACGGGTGCCAACTTGGCACACTCTTAGTGGCTATATAGTGCTGCCTTAGTGAGATTCTATGCAAATGGCACCAATAGCAAGCATCCCGCTTAGCCACTTGACAGACTATCCCACTCAGTCACATTATCCTATCACTGGACCGACCATCCCTTGCCCTATCCTCGTAATACCCAGCACCAGGCGAGGCGCTAAGGATTCCTGCCAACTTGCCAAGTCTTTTCTTCTTTACTTCCTCCCGTTTTGGTAAATCGTGAGATTTGAACCAACGCTGGTCGAGTCAAACCAATGCCTATACAAAATCGATACTTGCAGCTTCCTAGCCAGGCTGTTGGCATTATTAGGATTAGGACCAGTTGACTCAGTGTCAGGATAATGTGACTGAGCATGATACCAGGTCATGTTGCTGGTGGCCTGGTCTCCCAGTGGGGTTAGCACTGTAAATTCACCGAGAGTGTGCACTGTCACAAGTCGGTACCCATCCTCATATTACCTTAGACGTTACCTGGACTCCACCAACCAACCAACTCTTTACTTCCTCACAGTCGGGAATCGTACCCGAGACCTACGCGGGAAGCAGACGGTCGAATAAATCGGCCAGCCTGTTTGGTCTCCGGAGCCGGAAATAGGTCGCCCAAAAGGGTTGCTTCAGTAAAAGGCAGGAGTTGCGGGAGACCAGCAGTGGAAAGGAAGGGGAAGCTGACGCGTTATGACATTGCAATTTGTGTGGTTAATTTAGTATGACAGGAAATAGATGCTGACAGCGGTATTAAAAGTGATTTGGTTGATTGACGATTGATTGGTAGTTTTGTTTGTTTGTTGTTGTTTTATGTCCTAGCAACATCTAAGGTGATATCAGGATAGGTAACGACTTGTGACAGTATGCACTCATCCCAACTTTTTATAGTGCTGCCCCACTGGGAGACCAGGTCACCAGCACCATTACCTGATATCCCACTCAGTCACATTATCCTAACACTGAGGCAACCAGTACTTGCCCTATCCTAATAGTGCCGAGCGCCTGGCTAGGGAGCCAAAAGTATCAATTTTTAAGTCATTGGTTTAACTCGACCAGGGTTTGGACCCACAAACCCATGGATTCGGATCCCGAATCTCCCAAAACAGGAAACAGACGCTCAACTCATTCAGCCATCCCGTCTGGTTTTGATTGGTAGTGGTTAACTGCCATGTTGGCAGTAAAGGCCATATTCATGGGGATCAATTAGTGATTTTCATTCTTTCACTTTTGTTTCACAATGAAAAAAATGTGATGCAAGGCTGCAAAAAATATAAATTTGTTTAGTTGCTTAGGCAGGGGAAATTTCAATCACGGACAATTGGTCTTCCTCATTCCACTGCTCCTTGCCCTATCCTAATAATGCCAAGTGCCTGTGTAGGAAGTGACAAGTATCAATTTGTAAGTAATTGGTTTGACTCGACTAGGATTCGAACCCACGATCCCACGATCTACCAGCACATTTAATCATTTATTACCCGATATGGGGTTTGGATCGCGCGGGTTAGTTGGTTGTTCGAGTTTTAAGTGCTGGCAATATCTAAGGTCAATGCCACCAGCACTATGACCTGATATCCCACTCAGTCACATTATCCTGAAACCGAGCCAACCAGTCCTTGCCCTATTCTAATGATGCCGAGCACTTGGCTCGGAAGTGACAAGTATCAATTTTGTAAATCATTGGTTTGACTCGACCTGGAATGGCACTCCCGACCTTCCGCACGGGAGGCCTGCACTCTACCGATTCGGACACCGCGTCCAGTGGAGCGTGAGGGCTTCTGGGAGGAGTGTTGGCTCTGGCAAGATGCAAGTCCATACAGAGACATCCGAGAACACAACTTATTAACTGCGCAATTCCAGTTTTCTTTTTCTTGCTGCCATTTTGTTTTCTTTTAATTTTTAGATGTGAGTGACTACTTTTATCACGAATACATCAATCCATTAGTAATTTAAATTTAAATTTCTGCCACATTTTGTATAGCTAGCTATATAAAGGGCCGGTCACATACATGTTAGTGGAAATAGTTGAATGTAGTGGAGGCTAACATAGCTGAACATAGTTGAACGTAGTTGAACATAGTTGAACGAACCGGCATCCATACTTCTCTGGTACGTTCAACTATATTAGCCTCCACTATGTTCAACTACATCCACTAACGTGTATGTGACCGGGCCTTAAGGCTGACTGTCATAGATTATTACACTATCATGGATGAAAGTGGTTCCCGGCTAAACACGCGGAAATCAGGCCGCGATTATTACACCGATGGTAAATTTCCGCGATGACGCGGATCTTCTCCCATAGGCTTGGCACTGTCAGGGAATTGCGGAAAAATGCCGGAAGTCGGGTTTCAACTAACCTTGTTTTGACTGTATTATCGCTCATACCTGACTCGCTCTTGTTTGGGTTTCATGATCTAGCAACATCTAAGGTCATATAAGAATGGTATTCAAACTCCCCAAGTGTTGTCATATACATATCATTTTTAACAATTTTGTATAAAGTTAATCGGTAAATATAAATCGCGGAAATCCGAGAAACCACGGAGATCTTTCATCCCTGCACTATAGTTTGGCATAACCTTTACTATAGAGTTATTTTAGAAATGGTTGAAACGAAAGCACCCAAAATAAATGTGCTGTGCACACTGAGTTACTTCCCGTAGACTCCATGTGATGAGTAGCGTAACATGGAGGCACCAGACTTAAACACAATGGTCCCCACAAGATACTGACTGGCATATAGCCCTTATACACCCATGTTACGGATTCAGCGGCGTAGTGCAAGAGTACCATGCAGAAGTTACACTGGCACCTGTAAAGTTTTATTTATGCATTTTCGTAAAACTCCAACAACGAACCAACCTCAACGGTGACCTTTCAACTTTTGAACCGTCCAATTCACGTTCTATGGGCGTGACGTCACGTGCTGAGTGCGTTTGCACGTTTGGCGTTGGACCTTCCTGCCCACCCCCTTCCTTCACGCCCCCCCCCCCGCCCCCCTCGGAAAAACTGATGTACTGAATGGTAGTTCACTTACTTCTTCGTGTAGAGTGTTTCCACCAACCTGCCCCCTGACGGCAGTGGCAATAACTAATGTACTGGATGGTAGGTAATTCACCTAAGACTTCCCGATAGAGTATTTCCACCAATCTGCCCCCTGACGGCAGTGGACGAACTAAGGTGAGTGCTGATTTGCTGGCGTTCTATTCAGCACAGCCAATTCAGCGCTTCATTATTTGTAATATTATTACCTCTTGTGGCTAGCATGACAATCGAACACTTCTAGGTTCGGAGTGTGTCAGGTTGGCTAGACGGGGCGGGGAAGCATTACTTACCTTCTAACCACTCCTTCACCTTCAGTTCAAACTCTACAGGCCTGCAACCAATAGAGCCAGTGCGTCATAGACACGTGATTGCAGTCCCATGTGCCAAGCTAACATATGCTTTGTGGGTGGGGAAGGGAGGGCGGGCGGAGATGAGGGTGAGGGTAAGGAGGGAGGCGAGCGGGAGGGGGATGGGGAGGGGGAGGGAAGGGGGTTGGTTGTTGGTTGTTGGAGTTTTACATCCTGGCAACATCTAAGGTCATATCAGGACGGGTACTGACTTGTGACAGTGCACACTCAGTTTGACTATATAGTGCTGCCAGCACCATGACCTGATATCCCATTCAGTGACATTATCCTGACAATGAGCCAACCAGTCGTTGTCCTATCCTAATAATGCAGAGTGCCTGGCTAGGAAGCGACAAGTATCAATTTTTAAGTCATTGGCTTGACTCGACCAGGGTTCGAACGATGGCTTCAAATCCCATGATCTACCCAAACGGGAGACGGACGCTCAACTCATTCGGTCATCCCGTCTTGTAGTGAGGGGAGGGGGGAGGAGAGGGCGGTGAGGGAGGGCGGGAGGGGGCGGAGGTGGGAGCAGAAGTGGGGGGCGGAGGGGGGCGGAGGGGGAGCAAGAGGGGGCGGAGGGGGGCGAGAGGGGGGACGGAGGGGGGTGGGGGGGCGGAGGGGGGGCCGGAGGGGGGAGCCGGAGGGGGGCCGGAGGGGGAGCCGGATGGGGAGCCCGGGAGGGGGAGCTAGGAAATGGACTGGAGGGGGGGGAGCCGGAGGGGCAGGGGAGGAGGAGCGGAAGAGGCAATTGGAGGTGAGGGAAGGAGAGGAGCAAGGGAATGGGGAGGAGAAGGAGGGGGAAAGTGGGGATGTAGAGGAGGAGATGGGGGAGGGGACGGAGAAGGAGAGGGGGGAGGGTGCGGGAGGAGGGAGGGGTATAGGGATAAGGGAGGGGGCACGCGGGGAGAAGGACGGGGAAGGAGGAGGTGACGGGAGGGGTGAGAGCAGGCAGTGTGGGAGAGGACGGATGGGAGGTGTGGGGGGAGAGGGGGCGTTGAGGTGCCATTCCATTACCTACTTGGGTAAGCCACGGCCCGTCGACTAGTCAGTCCCTTTCCTCATGGTGTTATTTAAAGCACGTTAGCAGTGGTTGCCAATGAGGACACGACGGCAAACAAGAACTGTTTCTTTGTTCTGCTATGAACAGACTGTCGCGATGGATTAGTGGGGAATTGGACCGGATGCGTGCTTTTGTCGCCAGTGTCGTGCCCAGCATTTTACACGCACAGTATGGTGGCCTCCACCCCCACACACTCCCCAGCCACCAACCGAAGAGAACAACAACAAATCTCTGAACTTTGTTGTTGTCTTTTGCTAGTATCGGACCGAATCATGGGTCTTGGAGCCGTAACATGCGTGTCATATATGTGCGGTATAAATACGTGGTTTATGAAAATATGATTAAGAATGTTACCGGTGGTTGGTTGTAGTTGGACACTAATCAATGTGTGTCACAGAGGTCAAGTCACTACTTGGTGTCACCCTGTGCTCACACACACCAACTTCCGAACACAATTTCGGAAGATTTTGGTCGTAAGGAGGTTGCAGCTGCTCCACTTGCAGCCTCCTTGCGACCAGTGCGGTCGGCGCTAGGTCATCATTGGTTGGCGACCTGGCAGTGACCACTCACCGACCACTTGCCAACCACTCGCCGACTGCCATGCCAGGAGCATAATGTAGCAGTTACACTAGGACGACAAGCAGCGGCGACAGCCCTGCGACAGCGACTTCCGGTGTCGCGCAGGTGTCGCGCAGGTGTCACGCAGGTGTCGCCACGACACCTCTGCGGCACCTCCGCGGCACCTCCAGTTTCTCCACTGTCGCCGGGTTGTCGTGGGCGTTTTGGACATGTTGAAAAACTTCGACGACAATCGATGACAGCTGATGTTGCGGCACTGTCGTGGCACTGTCGCGGCACTGTCGCGGCACTGTCGCGGCACTGTCGTCTTGTCGTTAAGCTGTAGTTGCTTCTCTCTCCATGTGTGTGTCTCTGTGTCTGTGTCTATGTGTGTGTCTGTGTCTATGTGTGTCTATGTGTGTCTATGTGTGTCTATGTGTGTCTATGTGTGTGTGTGTGTGTCTGTGTCTCTGTGTGTATGTGTGTGTGTGTCTGTGTCTGTGTGTGTATGTGTGTGTCTGTGTCTCTGTGTGTCTGTGTATATGTGTGTGTCTGTGTATATGTGTGTCTATGTGTGTCTATGTGTGTGTCTGTGTGTGTATGTGTGTGTGTGTCTGTGTGTGTCTGTGTGTGTGTATGCGTGTGTCTGTGTCTGTGTGTGTGTCTGTGTCTGTGTGTGTCTGTGTGTGTGTCTGTGGCTGTGTGTGTCTGTGTCTCTGTGTGTGTGTCTGTGTCTCTGTGTGTGCCTCACTCTCAGTCTGACTCTCACTCTGACTCTGACTCTCAGTCTGACTCTCACTCTCACTCTCAGTCTGACTCTCACTCTCAGTCTGACTCTGACTCTCACTCTCAGTCTGACTCTCACTCTCAGTCTGACTCTCACTCTCAGTCTGACTCTCACTCTCTCTCTCAGTCTGACTCTCACTCTCACTCTCAGTCTGACTCTGTCTTAGTTACTCTCACTCTCACGTCTACTCTCACTCTCACTCTCAGTCTGACTCTCACTCTCACTCTTAGTCTGACTCTCACTCTCACTTGACCTCTCACTCTCAGAGACACAGAGACACACAGAAACACAGAGACACACACAGAGACACACACAGAGACACACACACAGCACACAGAAACAGAGTGAGAGTCAGACTGAGAGTGAGAGTGGATTCAGACTGAGAGTGAGAGTGAGAGTCAGACTGAGAGGTGAGGTGAGACTCACAGGACACGACACACACACACAGACACAGACACATACATACACAGACACACACAGACACACACACAGACACACACATAGACACACATAGACGCACATAGACACAGACACACAGAGACACACATAGAGACACACACAGAGACACAGAGTCACACACACAGAGACACAGACACACACACAGACACACACAGACACACAGAGACACAGACACACACAGACACACACAGACACAGACACACACAGACACACACACACATATACACACATAGACACAGACACACACATAGACACAGAGACACACATAGACACAGACACACACATAGACACAGACACACAGAGACACAGACACACACACAGAGTCACACACAGACACAGACACACAGACACTGTCGTCCTGCTGTCGTCCCGTCTGTTGTCCCGATGTCGTCCAGATGTCGTCCGATTGTCGTCCAACTTTGCCCGAATTTGCATAGGTCGTCGGGATTTCACAAAATCCCAGCCGCCGGGCTGTCATCCTTCCCTTGTCGTCGTAGTGTGACTGCTACATAAGAATTTTGGTCGCCCAGTGGTCGCCGGGCAGTCGCAGAGCAGTCACCGACTCGGCGACCGCTCAGCGACTGCTCAGCGACCGCCACGCCAGGAACATCAGAATTTAGGTCGGTGACCCGTGACCTCATTCTACTGCTCCTTTCCCTATCCAAATGCCAAATGTAGCGACAAGTATCAATGTTTAAGTTAATGGTTTAACTCCACCAGGGTTCGAACCCGGGGATTCTGGGTATGTAGTAAAATGTTGGTGTGTACTACTTTGACAGGAAAGGGTAGGTCTGGAAAAGTAGTACTCTTAGTACTACCTTGAAAATGTTGAAAACTTTCGGATGACCCCTAAGTTCATACAGTAAGCAGCTCGGCCTGGTCAGTCAGCATGCACACCCCAACCAATCAGCTAGCCACTGTCTGGTAACGCTAACCTAATGAAGCCAACGAAGTCCAGACACACACACAGTCACACTACTTCATCAAGAGGATAGGCAGGGCGTGGGTTTTTATCTCCGGCAGAGTCAAACCAAAGAATTCAGGGACTACCTAATAACTATCATCAGATAAGTTATTTTCGTTTGCTTTCGTTTGTTGGGGTTTACACATAATAGTAACATTTATGGTCAGGATATGAGTTATGAAATCGAGAATGAAACACCTGAACTTGCTTCAGTTCTCCGGGTCCCTCTATGGCTTACTACCGCCAAGGTCAGATTGATTGATTGATTGGTGGTTGCTTTACGCCGTGTCGGCAGCAAAAGCCATATTCACGGCGAGAAATGTTTGTTTTTTGTTCAAACCATCGCTTTTACATGTAAAAGCAGACAATCAATTACAAATAGACACTCATTAAATTAGAAAGCTCACAATCATATATTTGTGGTCAAGGGAAACAAATTCCCATAGAAAAAGAAAAGTTGTATTAATAATTGATAGAATTTATTTAGAAAACTATATGAGGTGTATACAGTCCAGCTGCCCTCAAAAACGCTAAAACGTCATGCATACTGTCTGCAGTGTAGAATTGTTGGCGCAGGGCCAAAAAATCAACGCAACTTAGTAAAATGTGTTGAGTGTCAGTGGGGACTGACACCCAATACATTCAGAGAGCCAAGGTCAGAGAATAGAGGTTGTTGGAGTTTTACATCCTCGCAGTATCTAAGGTCATATCAGGATGGGTACCAACTTGTGACAGTGCACACTCATGGCAACTTTATAGTGTTACCCCACTGGGAAATCAGGCCGCTGGCACCATGACCCAATATCCCACTCAGTCACATTATCCTGACACTGAACGAACCAGTCCTTGCCCTATCAATGCACAGAACCAGGCTAGGAAGCGAGAAGTATCAATTTTATAAGTCATCGGTCTGACTCGACTGGGAACCAAACTCCTGATCTCCCACACACGAGGCCCGCGCTCTATCGATTCGGCCACCACACCTGGTCAGAGAATTGGGTGAGAATGACCTATTACTGCTGAGCCGGGTAACAAGTGACCTTCTTTGTCGTGTCCAAAGTAGCATGGAGAGGAACGGTTTCCATCAGGACCGTCCCGCTAGCGTGCTGCCGCCTGCTGGTCCTTCCAGATACAGTAATCGTCAGCGTAGTCAAAACCGCCACCAGGTGGTAGTCGGGCTCAGCAGCTCATACATGAATTGGGTTGCGACTTGGTTCCTCCGCGGCGTTATTCAAATGACAGGGCATCCACACTCCTTTATAAGAACCAGTTGACTCAGTGTCAGGATATTGTGACTGAGTGGGATATTGTGACCTCACACAGTTGGCACAGTATTCCAGTGCGACTTCAATTTCGTTCCATGCAGCAATAAATGATCAATGAATGCACCAGTATCTAAGTTAGATCAAATCTAGCTACCGGATCAATTCTAGCTACCGGGCGCGGTGGCCGAATCGGTAGAGCGCAGGCCTCCCGTGAAGAAGATCGGGAGTTCAATTCCCTGTCCAGTCAAACCAATGACATACAAAATTGATACTTGTAATTTCCCAGCGTAGCGCTCGGCATTAATAGGCTAGGTCAAGGACTGTTTGGCTCAATGTTAGGATAATATGACAGAGTGGGATATCAGGTCATGGTGCTGGCAGCCTGATTTCCAAGTGGAACAGCACTATAAAGTCGCCAAAAGTGTGCATTGTCGCACAAGTCGGTACCCATCCTTATATGACCTTAAACGTTGCCAGGACGTAAATCTCCAATAACAAACCAACCAATATCAAATCTAGCTAAGTACTTTGGCTTTTAAAACTTGATGCTTTCATCGGACTGTGCCGCTTTAAATGCACATTATCGTTAAACTTTATCATCAACCTGTCTACGTGCCTGCCCCACTTTCCCCAGTTACTGCTCCTTGCTGATGCCCGCCATTGGAGTGCAGCCTATTAAATTACAGGAAACCACTTCCACCAGGACTTTGGGTTTTTGGTGTTTTTTTAAAAACTAGAAACTAAAAAGAAACAAAGCCTAACAAGGAGCATTAGCTGGCCACGCCTAATGAGGCGCGCACTGCCACCTGGCGGTGATTTCTAGAAGCAACCTCTCATTAAACACAGCAAGGGACTACAATTAAGTCCATCCCATAGATGTACAGTTTACTGGTTTTGAGTTTATGCCATCTTTCTTTTAGATAAGTATGTTAGGTTTGTAAATATATTCTACATTACTTTGGGACCAGACGGGATGGCCGAATGAGTTGAGAGTCCGTTTCTCGTTTTGGTAGATCGTGGGATTCGAGTTTGTTTGTTGTTTTACGTCCTAGCAACATATAAGGTCATATCAGGATGGGTACCGACTTGTGACAGTGCGCACTAATGGCAACATTTATAGTGCTGCCCCAGAGGGAAATGGCCGCCTGCACCATGACCTCATATCCCACTCAGTCACGTTATCCTGACACTGAGCCAACCAGTCCTTGCCCTATCCTATTAATGACAAGCACCAGGCTAGGAAGCGACAAGTATCAATTTTATAGTCATTGGTTTGACTCGACCGGGAACCAAACTCCCGACCTTCCGCACGCTCTGCCGATTAGGCCACCGCGCCCGGTCTTGTGGGATTCGAACACACTGGTTCGAACACTGGTCGAGTTAAACTAATGACATACAAATTGATATGGCTCACTTCCTAGCCAGGCGTTAAACATTATTAGAATATGGCAAGGAATGGTTGGCTCAGTGTCACGATAATGTGACACATATGGATGATTGACACCCCAAACACATGTGTGCTTGCTGAGGATATCCTTATCTATCTGTGTTAATCCTCAGCCTTATATGTTCCTGTGGTTTCTATAACCCTCTGCTGCTGTGGTCCTGTGGTACCCATAATCCTTCCTTGTATTATGCTTTACATTCGGAGAATTTTACATGATGACAACGCTGATGCTGAGAAGATGTGGTTAATTAATTAATTAATTATGTCAGCTGGTGCTTCCTAAATTGACCCTTTACCAATTGCAGGTCAGATTTAGGAGTTCACCACTAGCCATCTCTTAGACCCCCATACTTCAAACAATTTGTGAACCAGGTTCACTCAACTGGACCAGTGTGCCTGCATTATTTAGGTCAAGTCCCGTGAGGGTTTAGCTTGAGAGGGATGGTGCGTGTTGTTGTTGTCAACTTGCGTTCTGGTAATACGATGGTGCTGGGGGTTATTAAGATAGTAGTTGCAGGGTTGCCAACATTGGAAAATTAAAAAAACAGAAGATCTTAAGTGATGTTATATTGTGGGGTCTGAGGTAATCTCCCAGAAAATTGTTTAAATCTTAGATGCTCTGTTGTGCATTTGTTGACACAATAATCTGTAAGATTTATATAATATTACTTTATTAATGGTATTGCAGGGTCGCCAACATTGGGCAATTCAGCACCGTGAAAAAAAGATATTATTCAACTGGAATACAAAATAAATTGAACAAAACAACAACAACAACAACATTCTTTTTTAATGGAAGATAGGTGTAAGGTGATGATGGGGACATAACATATTGCACACCTTATGGCGAAACTAAAGGTTGGCTACCCTGTGGTTGGGGAGTAAGTCGCCGGGCGGAGCTGCTAAGGAGAACAGCTGGTAGATCAATACAGAGGGTGAAGATAAACAAGACGCAATCAATTCTGCGCACAGTTGGTGCTAAGCCGGCACTCAAAACACATATCACCTGCCTGTCATTGCGAAGAGCTGTCTGCATCACTTACACCGCCACAATGCTGGTGACAGCAGCTCACTGACTCGGGGAGCGGTAAATTATCACTCAAATCAGCCAGTGGCATCACCCCCATTGGAATCAACTCAATGCCACTCATCCCAGGCACTTCCTGTCATTGAGAGCAGCACTCTGTCACTCACACCAGACACTAGCATTAATTCCCTGTCATCGAGAGCAGCTCACTATCACTGAGAGCAGCACATTGTCATTCAAACCAGCAACTTACACCACCTCCTGTCATTGAAATCGGCCCACTGTCACTGAGAGCAGCTCACTGTCACTGAGAGCAGCTCACTGTCACTGAAAGCAGTGCACTGCTACTGAGTAGTTCACTGTTACTGTGAGCAGCTCACTGTCACTGAGAGCAGATCAGTGTCACTGAGAGCTCACTGTCACTGAGAGCAGATCCGTGTCACTGAGAACAGTTCACTGTCACTGAGAGAAGCTCACTGACACCGAGACCAGCTGACTGTCACAGAGAGCAGCTCACTGAAACTGATTCTAGCTCAATGTCACTGATTCTAGCTCAATGTCATTGAGAGTAGCTCACTGATACCAAGGGCAGCTCACTCATACCGAGAGCAGCTCACTGTCACTGAGACAGTGAGAGCAGCTCACTGAGAGCAGCTCAGTCACTGAGAGCAGCTCACTGACACAGAGAGCAGCCCACTGTCATTGAGACCAGCTCACTGTCACTGAGAGCACACTGTCACAGAGAGCAGCGCACTGCCACTGAGACCAGCTCACTGACACCGAGAGCAGCTCACTGTCACTGAGACCAGCTCACTGTCACTGAGAGCAGCGCAGTCACTGCGAACAGTTCACTATCATTGTGAACAACTTATTGTCACTAACACCAACATACAGCTACTGTAACCGGCCTACTACCACAGGGAACAGTCTACTGTCGTTGATGTCACCTTCCTCTCATTGAGAGAAGCACACAACCAGAGGGAGTAGCTTGCTGTCATTGACAACAGCTTACTGCTACTGACACCAGCACACACACAACCACTGAAATTAGCCTGTTGTCATTGGGAACGCGCTACTGTCATTGACAACACCTAATTCTCATTGAGAACAGCAAAGCAGAAAACCACTTTCACTCACTGCTCACTGCCACTATCACTGCCACTGAAAAAATCTCAGCTACACCCGCACTTCCACTAACATCACCTCCCTGTCATTGAACACAACCCACAGTCACTGACACCAGAACCCTGTCATTGAGAATACCTCGCTGACATTGAAACCTGCTCAGTGTTAACCAGAGAAAGATCACTGCCACTGACATCAGCTTACAGACACTGCAAATATGTCAGTGCTATTGAAACCAACTACTGTCAGTGCCATTGAGAGCAGCTCAGTCGTTGGGAGCAGCTCACTTGTCACCAGTTCAGTCTCATTAACAATATCTACCACCACTGGCCTAGTATCAACACTTTTACCACCAGCTCTCTGTCACTGGTTTCAGATGGGTACTGTCATCAGTTGGTTGTTGGAGTTCTACATTATGTAAACATCCATGGTCATATCAGGACGGGTACTGACTTGTGGCAGTGTGCACTCATGACGATTTTAAAGTGCTACCCCACTAGGAGACTAGCCCGCCAGCACCACGACCTGAGATCCCACTCAACCACATTATCCTGCCACTGAGCCAACCAGTCCTTGCCTGATCCTAATAATGCTGAGCACATGGCTAGGAAGCAACAAGTATACATTTTTAAGTCATGGGTTTGACTCGACCAGGGTTCGAACACGTGGGTTCGAATCCCACAATCTTCCAAAACTGGAGAAGGGCACTCTAATTATTCAGCCATCCTGTCTGCTTTCACTAGTTGAGTGACACTGTCATTGACATCCAACTCACACATCCAACATCAGCTCACTGCCATTGATACAAACATAACATCACCACTGACATGGCCTGCCCCTACCGAGCAGACTCTACACCACCAGCTATCCATGCATCATGACCAGACGGGATGGCCAAATGAGTTAGAGCGTCCGTCTCCCGTGTTGGTAGATCGTAGGGCTGTGGGTTCGAACCTTGGTGGAGCCAAACCAATCACTTAAAAAGCTATACTTGTCGCTTCCTAGCCTGGGGCTCGACATTATTAGGATAGGGCAAGGACTGATTGGCTCAGTGTCAGGATAATGTGACTGAGTGGGATATCAGGTCATGGTGCTGGCGGCCTGGTCTTCCAGTGGGGCAGCACTATAAGGTTGCCATGAGTGCGTACTGTCACAAGTCAGTACCCATCCTGATATGACCTTAGATGTTGCTAGGATGTAAAACAACAACAAACAAACAAACAAAAACCATGCATCATTACCGAATAGGTCGTCACCCACACACCCCATTATCACCCACCCACAGATAACTGCTCACAGAGGTGACTGGAGGCAGACGTGTAAGTGTGTGTGTGGAGTGGAGGTGAGACGGGGGGGGGGGTCTGATAGGAAGTCAGAAAGGGCAACCAGGCCATTTGAATGCCACTCACGGACACATCAGCCAATCACCAGTGATCCGCACAGTGAGAAAAGCAGTCAATGAAATGCATTTATTAAATGGCAAAATGGTGTCGAAAACATTAGCTTGAGAGGGGGGGGGGGGTCTGATAGGAAGTCAGAAAGGGCAACCAGGCCATTTGAATGCCACTCACGGACACATCAGCCAATCACCAGTGATCCGCACACTGAGAAAAGCTGTCAATGAAATGCATTTATTAAATGGCAAAATGGTGTCGAAAACAGATTATCTACAGCAGTGTTGTGGCGTATGCAGGGTCCGTACACATGTGAAGATATGGAATTCAAGGCTGTTTCAAGCCTTTTTTTTAATAGGAATTAAAGACTATTTTCGTTTGGATTTCAGGTAAAAACAACAATGGTGAATGGCGATTTCAGGCTGATTTAGATCGGTGGGTATATTTTATTGGAATTCAAGGATTTTCAAGACTAATTACCCAAAATAGGTTAAATTCAAGGCTTTTCAAGGCCTTAAAATGGGGGAAATGGAGTTCAAGACTTTTGCCTGGCTACGAAGCAACAAGTATAAATTTTGTAAGTCATTGTTTGACTCGACCGGGAATTGAACTCTCGACATTCCGCATGGGAGGCCTGCGCTCTACCAATTCGGCCACCATGTCCGGTCCCTACAACAGTGATATTCATTGGATTGAGGGTGAAGACGGGAGGCAGGGAGGCATGAAGGCTTGACGGCTGTTAGGCATGCAGGCAGGCTGGGGAAGAAGTGGATATGGTTGTGGGCGGGGGCGGGGGTGACAATGGTTATTCTAATTCTTTCTTTTTTTTAAACATCAAATTGGGATTTGAAATTAACCGCTTGATTAACCCGTGTTTGAGGCCAGATTTCTGAACCACGTCGCCGATTTAAGTGTGGCCCCTCTTTTGCAGATATTGCAAATTTGAAAATTCTGTCCGAATTCATTGTGTCTGCTACAAGGCGCATCCCCCCATACATCACTTCCACCAATGTGCGCCTACCTCACTAACCGCTCATCAATGCCTGTGTCAGTATATATATCGCGGGCAGAGCGACTGAGTGGAGCCAGACAAGTTACCATGTTTGCATGCAGGGGGCGCCACAATCGACCTGGTTATATAGTCGATGAACAATTAATAATAAGAGCAGTACAGTAGATGACTTAGGATAATAATAAGGACTGAAAGCTTCCGATTAATTATATTTGTATAATACTTATACATCACATATATATGCATACATATATTATATATATATATATGCGACAGACACAATATGTCTAACTCAGTGGGTAGTTAGGTTGGATGCTGTGGCCATTTTGCAAATACTCAGCTCGTAATAACTACTTATATATATATATATACATGGATAGTGATAAAGCCTTTATCTCACGTAATAATGCATGTAGTGCCCTGCACCTCCCCCTCCCCATCCGGGTGGAGGTGGGGTACCAGCATGCACCGATCCACCTCCTGCGCAGGGGGCCAATCCTCCACTCACCCGGAGGAATATATGTGCTCTATAATCTATTATGGGAATATAAACAAGGACACTATCACTTATCAGTTCTCTCTATATTAGTTATTACCTCTGTACTACTGTCATAGGAGTTAGTTAACTATTACCTACTGTACTACTCCATAGGGGTTTAGTTCCTGCCTCCGCCACTAGGGTGCCACCTTTGAGTGGCTCCTGGCCACCCGGATACCAGTTGTGTCTGGTCACTACCGCGGCCAGACCCGCTCGGATGGTCAGATTTTTAGGTGGGCAATTAACATATTCCCGCCAGAGAATATATACTCTTCTCAACCACTCCAGTCGCTTGTTATTCTGTTTACCAGGGGCCAACTGTTTATATATAATATATATATGTATATATATAATCTTCTTTACAGTTATACTCGCATAATTCGCCATACCTCCCTTATAAATACAGGCTATATATACACACACATTTTACACTGGATGTAATAAAACGATTTAGTTAAACCGTTTAACGTGTATGTGTGAACGGGGCTTTAGGAAGTATGGATCGGGCACTCTACAATAAATACCGTAATTACTCATCTCCGCATCATGTATCGATTACAGTTCACCTTCTAATACCTGTGTGAGGAGTTCCACTGGTCCCTCAGGAAGGATTGAAGCTGCATAGTCCTCATTAAAGCTGCATAGTCCAATGAAAATATCAAATTTTCAAAAACCAAAGCAATTATCTAGATTTGAATCTAGATGTTTGACTTAGATACTGGTGCACTTATCAAACATTTGTTGCCACACAGAAGGGAATACTGAGACGATTTTTTAGAAGGAACCTGCTACTGCAGAAGCCTATGAAGTCAGACTTTTGGCGTGCTTGCCTAAATTAATGTTGCATGTTTGCATTTCAAATATCTCAAAAGGTAGCCATTAAAAATAAAGTTATTTCAAGCTAAAGTAAGGTAGATTATAATGATCAACCTAATATATTTTTCTCAGAAAATGACAGAAACTCAAAAACCATTGGACTATGCAACTTAAATTCACTTTGCACTTTGAACTATAAACCCAATGTCTTCTGATGACCAAACTTGGCATGATTCTTGCCATACATTTGTTTCTAATGTAGTTTGCAGTGAAATTTTCGTTGCAAATATTTTACATGACATAAAATTCCACTTTGTGTGTGTAATTCACCACCTTCTTCCATGTTTTGACATGTAAGCTGAAGCTGTGACCTGGCATTCAGTCCTTCCACTAAAGTTTCAGAGGGACCAGTGGAACTAGGACCACACATATTGATGTTTGTTTGTTTGTTGTTGTTTTACATCCTAACAACATCTACCAGGCATATTGATGAATGGTTGCAGAGTTACGGTACATGAAATGGTTTGGTTAGTAGTGCGGTGGTACTGTGGGTATTATGACGGTGTGTGTGTGACGGGTACATAACAAGTTCCACAGCTTGTACAGGAAGGATTGTGGATTCGAACCCTGACCGACCTTACACAATTTGCAGTTGTCGCCACCTCTCCTCAGATTTTAGCAGGATACAGCAAGAGATAGTTGGCTTAGCGCCAGGATAATGTGATTGTATTAGGTGACTTATAGTGGCTTCAAAGTACTGTCCACTGCAGAACAGTGCTGCTGGAACCAGAATAAAATATCCTACTCAGTCACATTATCCGGAAAATTAGCCAACCACATGCTGCGCCCTCTTACAAACGTCAAACCTCCTGTTCCTCAGGTAGGTCTGTGCCCGTTGGGCTGCCATAGTGCAATGCTTCAGTTGTACCCCTCCAGCTGTTGATTCAGTAGATCGCTTCTAGATCCTTCCAGATCCGCCCTATATATAGTCTAGGTCACTCCTATGAACTTCTAAACCCTTCCTAGGTTTATGCCAGATACTTCACAAATATATCCTAGATCATTCCAATATATCTTAGATCCTCCCTAGATATATCCTAGATCGTACCAGATCCATCTAGACCCTTCCTAAATAAATCATAGATCCTTCCAATATGTCGTAGGTCCTTCCTAGATATATCATAGATCCCTCAAGACCCTTTCTGGAGGCCACCTAGATTTCGTTTGTAGATTTCAGGTTGTTCTGCATTCAGTAGGCAACTAATTTAAGTGTTTCTTTTATTAGTAAGCAACACATCCAAGTGGTTCTGCTACCAGTAAGTGGAAAACCTAGGTGGTTCTGGTATCAGTAAGCAACAAATCAATTTGCTTCCGTTATCAGTAAGCAATACATCCAGGTGGTTCTACTCTCAGGAAGAAATAAATCCAGGTGGTTCTACTATCAGAAAGGAACACATCTAGGTGGTTCTACTGTCAGGAAGGAACAAATCCAGATTTTCTACTAACAGGAATGAACAAATCCAGGTGATTCTACTATCAGGAAGCAACACATCTAGGTGGTTCTACTGTCAGGAAGGAACAAATCCAGATGGTTCTACTAACAGGAATGAACACATCCAGGTGATTCTACGGTCAGTAAGCAACACATCCAGATGGTTCTACTGTCAGGAAGGAACAAATCCAGGTGGTTCTACTATCAGTAAGCAACACATCTACGTGGTTCTACTGTCAGGAAGGAACACATCCAGATGGTTCTACTAATAAGAAGGAACACTTCCAGGTGGTTCTACTGTCAGTAAAGAACAAATAAATTCAGGTGGTTATACTGTCAGTAATAAACAAATCCAGGTGGTTCTGCTATCAGGAAGGAACAAATCCAGGTGGTTCTACTGTCAGGAAGGAACACAATCCAGGTGGTTCTACTGTCAGGAAGGAACAAATCCAGGTGGTTCTAATATCAGTAAGCAACAAATCCAGGTGGTACTCCTGCCAGGAAAGGAACAAATCCGGTGGTTCTATTGTCAGGAAGGAACAACTCCAGGTGTTTCTATTGTCAGGAAGGAACACATCCAGGTGGTTCTAGTGTTAGGAAGGAACAAGTCCAGGTGGTTCTAATGTCATGAAGCAAGAAATCCAGGTGGTTCTACTGTCAGTAAGCAAGAAATCCAAGTGCTTCTACTATCAGGAAGGAACAACTCCAGGTGGTTCTACAGTTAGTAAATAGCAAACCCAGGTTGCGTCTGCTATCACCGATGAAAGGATCCAAGTGGTTCCACTAACAACGTGCACCATCATAATCAGTAAGGAACAATTCCAGAAAACTGCTATCAGTAGTGTCAATACCACATTGAGACTGCCGCGGACATCTTTCCCATAACTCCAGTGTAGCATCAGCCTGGTGTGGTTACATCTCCCTACACCTCCTCCAGCGCCTATCATCACTCTCCAACCATCTCCAGGGGGCGAGTGATGTACGAGATGGTATGAGGTCATGAACTGACTGACCAGCCAAACGCTACACACAGGTGGGAAGCCAAAAATCAATGTGGTCAGTGAAGCGTGCACTTCTGTTACAGGTAGGTTCTACACGTGTGAATATATGCACTAGAATTAAGACACATATTACGTGAGCACCTATCGCATTAGACTGGGGTGATTAGCGTACCGCCGCGAGCCGCCGTGAGCTGCTCATCACTCTCCAGCCACCTTCAGGGGGCGAGTGATGTGTGAGGTGGTAGGGGTCATGAACGGACTGACCAGCCAAATGGTAGGCACACGTGTGAAGCCCAAATCAATGTGGTCAGTGAAGCGTGCACTTCTGTTACAGGTAGGTTCTACATGTGTGTATATATGCGCTATTATTATGACGCATATTACATGAGCAACCATACAGAGAAGTAACCAAGAGCTTAGCCAACTTCTACATGTATGTGCTGACACACACGCGTGTGCGCAATATCGTGTATTACGCAAGTATTATCATTGACAACTATCCTAGGGTTCAGCCAAGCATGTAATTTACAGGTAAGTACATATATGTGTTAGCTATTATAGTATACGAGTATAAATACTGGCAACAATCCGAATGTTCAGCCAAGCACGCACTTCTACAGGTAACACATATATATGTGTTAGATAATATATTATGCGAGCATAAATACTAGAAACTCTGCAAGTCTTCAGCCAAGTGTGGACTTCTAGTAGTTCTAGAGGTTCAAAGATATGTATGTTAGATAATATATTATGCTAGTATAAACATTGACAACTGAGTGTTCAGCAAAGCATAAACCTCTATAAGTATGCACATGCGTTAGATAATTACATGTGTTAAATAATATATTATGTGAGTATAAATACCGATGACTATCTAGTGTTCAGCCTAGAATGTACTTCTACATGTGCGCCCATAACTCCCGCATAAGTGTTAGATAAAATACTATGTGATTATAAATATCGATGACGAGTGAGAGTTCTACTGGTAACACACATGTGTCTGCAAAAATATGTTATATATACACATATATATATATATATATATATATATATATATATACTATGTACTGAACTATATGACTGAATATTGACAACTATCACATATATAATTTATACTATTCAATAGGGGGACACTCCACTACGATGCCTATAGAGGAATAATAGTGATATGTATATGTTCCACTAGCATTTATACTTTTATAATGCGTTATACATCACATACATAAATGCACTCCCACAGATAGCGCCCGTGTCCACCACCTTACACCTGAGGCGCACATTCCCCCCTCCAGTAGGCCTAGTGATGCAGTGTTCCTCCAGTATGTGTAACTGGGCGCGGTGGGCTAATCCGTAGAGCGCAAGCCTTGGATGCGGAAGTTCGGGAGCTTGGTTCCCAATCGAGTCAAACCAATGACTTTTAAATTAATATGTGTCGCTTCCTAGCCATGCGCTCTGCATTAATAGGATAGGGCAAGGACTGATCAGTTCAGTGTCAGGTTAAAGTGACTGAGTGGGATATCAGGTCATGGTGCCAGCGGCCTGATTTCCTGGGTGTGGCAGCACTATAAAGTCGCCATGAGTGCGCACTGTCACTAGTCGGGACCCGTCCTGATACGACCGTAGATGATGCCAGGAAGCAAAACTCCAACAAACAACATCAATCCAGTCTGACTAAAAAACAAACAGCTCTCGCTGTGAATATGGCCTATGCTGCCGACACGGCGTAAAGCAACCACCAATCAATCAATCAAACAACAATCCATTGGGTGAGTTCACTTACTGCACCCTACTGCGACAAAAGCTCCCAACTCTCCCCACTTTCCCGCGCCTCCTCCGCCTCGATCTGTGGCCGACTTTGGTTCCTCCTCGTGCACGCTCTGCCGGCCGTCTCCCGCCGCTGCCGCCGCCTCTGCCGTCGATCTTGTTTCCAGGGGGTGGCTCCTCCAGTACCCTGCCTCCTGCTGTTCCTCCTGTGTGGTGGGGCGCCGAATGCTGACTCAGCTGAGGCAGCCACTACCGGAGCCGGGCTCGCCTTGTGTGGGCGGGGTCGCGTCTGATTGGTTTCGCGTCACGCCCCCGCCAGAGGGACACAGCCGCCGTGGCGTACGCCGGTGCGGCTAAACGAACACCCCCGGTGGAAGGAACCCTGGCGGGGTCTTGACGTATTACAATGTTGTATGTATAAAGGAGTGTGTCTTCAACGGATAACTCTGCATCCAGACCAATGTTGTCCTCACATAGCGGGTGTCCTGCCATTACGAAGAGGAGTAGGGTAGTCAAAGGAGACAAGTGTACTTTGGGTGTTGAAAGATTGTCCGTACATTGCAGGGGTTCGCTGATCACAGGGGTTGGTTAAGACAGGTGCTACTGTATATGGACAGTTAGTTAGTAAGTGTGTATTGATTATATTGGCTAGGTGGAAGACGGTGACGGGGGTTGGGGAGAGGTGTGGGGATGGGGAGGTGGGGGTCGGGGGGGGTGGGGTGGTGGTGGGGTGGGGGGGGGGTGGGGGGGGGGGGGGGGGGGGGGTTGGCTGAATGAGTTGAGCGTCCCTCTCCTGTTTTGGTAGATCGTGGGTTCGAGAGAGGGGAGATAGGGAGAGAGAGAGGAGATAGGGAGAGATAGGGGAGAGTGAGTGGAGAGAGTGGAGAGAGGGGCCGACACAGCGTAAAGCAACCACCAATCAATCAGGGACCGTACACATGTGAATATATGAAATTCAAGGCTATTTTCAAGGCTTTTCAAGGCTGTTTTTGATAGGAATTCAGGACTATTTTCATTTGGATTACAGGGGGAAACACCGATGGTGAATGGCGATTTCGGAATAATTTTAGATCAGTGGGGACAGTTTAAATGAATTCAAGGCTTTTCAAGACTAATTTACCAAACCATGTTAAATGCAAGGCTTTCCAAGGCCTTGAAATAGGGTAAATGAAGTTCAAGACTTTTCAAGGTGTCGCAGGTCCACTACGGACCCTGTTATTGACACACATTCTAATGTGCTCGGAATTGGCCGAGAAAAAGTCTCACCGAATGAAGTTGAATACATTTGTTTGTTTGTTTGTTGAACCGACTTGTGAGAGTTCACACTCAGCATGACTTTATAGTGATGCCCCACTGCGAGACTGGGCCACCAGCACCATGATCTGATAGCCCAGACAGTCACATTGTTATGATACTGAGCACACCAGTCATTGTGCTACCATATTAATGCCAAACGCCAGGGTTCGGCATTAATCGGGGGGGGTCGGCTGAATGAGTTGAGCGTCCCTCTCCTGTTTTGGTAGATCGTGGGTTCGAGAGAGGGGAGATAGGGAGAGAGAGAGGAGATAGGGAGAGATAGGGGAGAGTGAGTGGAGAGAGTGGAGAGAGTGGAGAGAGGGGCCGACACGGCGTAAAGCAACCACCAATCAATCAGGGACCGTACACATGTGAAGATATGAAATTCAAGGCTATTTTCAAGGCTTTTCAAGGCTGTTTTTGATAGGAATTCAGGACTATTTTCATTTGGATTACAGGGGGAAACACCGATGGTGAATGGCGATTTCGGAATAATTTTAGATCAGTGGGGACAGTTTAAATGAATTCAAGGCTTTTCAAGACTAATTTACCAAACCATGTTAAATGCAAGGCTTTCCAAGGCCTTGAAATAGGGTAAATGAAGTTCAAGACTTTTCAAGGTGTCGCAGGTCCACTACGGACCCTGTTATTGACACACATTCTAATGTGCTCGGAATTGGCCGAGAAAAAGTCTCACCGAATGAAGTTGAATACATTTGTTTGTTTGTTTGTTGAACCGACTTGTGAGAGTTCACACTCAGCATGACTTTATAGTGATGCCCCACTGCGAGACTGGGCCACCAGCACCATGATCTGATAGCCCAGACAGTCACATTGTTATGATACTGAGCACACCAGTCATTGTGCTACCATATTAATGCCAAACGCCAGGGTTCGGAAGTGACAATTATCGATGTGGTTAGTCGGGGTTGGAAGTATCAATTTTATAAGTCATTGGTTTGTCTCGACCGGGAACCAAACTCTCGATCTCCCACATGAGAGCTCCCGCTCTACCGATTCGGTCATCACGTTCGGTCCACTTGAGGTCATATATATACATATACACATACATGGGTCATTCTCTAAAACTGGGCACAAAAGTGTGACATGGAAACCAAAAGTGAAAACCTTCCAAATAATAGCAAAAACAACTTCCAAATAGCCTATGAAGGTTTGCATGTTGTGCATATGTCAGAGTTGAACAAAATTAATTTCACTTTTTGAATTAAGCAATAATACAAATTGAGCAATACATTAATATCACTCGCGTAACATGAAAAATAAAAGACACATCCAGAACCTCATTTTAACATATACAACATAGTAAAACAAAATGTTATTGACTACTGTTAAGCAGACAAGGTTATGTTAAGCAGACAAGGGAAAAAAGTTGAAAAATAAGTTTGGCTACATCGTGTAAATGTGTAAATTTTCACTTTTTCGCATTACCACAAAACCATATAAGTAAACTTTTAATTTCTTTCTTGGGATAGCTTCAATAAATGTACTATTGCAAACATACTTAATACACAGAGGATACAATAATTATTTGACTTACAATCATTAAAAGAAAGAACAAATTATCAGCATCGTAATGTGGAAACCAAATATGTGGTGACCAGTTTTATAGAATGACCCACATATATACATATATACATAGTTATAGTTAGTTAGTGGTGATTGATTAACGCCGTGTCAACAACATAGGCCATAATCACGGTGAGAATTGTTCAGATCTTAATCTGTCATATTATTATCAGGTTGTTGCTTTCACATTCTCATGTGGGGGGTCGGCGGGACCAAGTGGTCCTTAGCCGCTGCCGTATTGGCCACTCGTGGCTAACACATGTTTTCCTGCTCAAGGGGGACCCTCCCCCTGAATGTATTGGATGTCAGTGCCCACTGACAGTCAAGCAAATTTTACTCAACTGTGTTGATGTTATGGCACTGCGCCAACAATTTTACACTGCATACAGCATGCATGACCTTTTTACCAAAGTTAAACAAGAAGACATTTTAGCTTTTTTGAGAGCAGCTGGTCTGTACCACCTCATATAGTTCATTAAAACAATTTTTATTAATTAATTCTTTCATCTATTTTATTTAATTATATGATTTTGTGCTTTTAAAAATTAATACGTGTCTATTGACACCTAACTGATTGTATGCTTTTACATTATATGTAAAGGCGATGGTTGAATAAAAAACAAACAATTCTCGCCGTGAATATGGCCTATGCTGCCGACACGGCGTAAAGAAACCACCAATCAGTCAATCATTTACAGACAATGTAAAAGTACATAAACAACTATGTGTCCAGAGATACTATTGAAGTCAAAGGCTCACAGTTATAATGACAACAGATTTGAAGCCAGGTAAAATACTAGATAACTTGGTGAAATTGTTTTAATGAACTATACAAGGCGGTATAATCCTGCTGCCCTCAAGAAAGCTAGGATCGCTTCTTGTTTTACGTTAGTTGAAAGATCATGTACATACATACGTGCTATGCCTTGATATATCATGATATCATACCTCACTGAAGTATCATACCATACCTCATCTTGGGACTGAAATAACCAGGGAAGTAGTCTACTAATGTAAAATGTTGTGACCTTTTCCGTTGTTCAGTCTTCGGTTTTATTTTTGAGGGAAGATGGTTGGAATTGGGCAGAACGCCCGAGAGGGAGAAAGGAATGGAGAAGGCATGGAGACAGGGAAATGGA
>CM059198.1:54543673-54558803 GCA_030323885.1 Branchipolynoe longqiensis | reverse complement strand
ACGTCACTGATGAATTCTGTGACTCCTGAATCTGGAGAGGGTGGGATATTATTCGTATTTTCATTGGTAAACACACTGACGAAGAACTCATTGAGTAGTTCAGCTTTGCCTTCATCGTCTACGATTAGTTCGTCATCACTATTGGCTAGAGCTGGTATGCCATTGCCATTTTTTGATTTAAGTGAAGCATAACTCCAGAAATTTTTCGGGTTAATTTTAATGTCTTGGACAATTTTGTCCTCAAAAGTCTCTTTGTGTCCACTGACAATGTCATTTGCGGCATTCCTAGCGATAGTGTATTTTTCCCAATTTTCCAATGTCTTATTATTGAAGTAGACATTCCATGCTTTGTTTTTCAATTTTCTGGCAGTGGTAATATCCCTGGAGTACCAAGGAGGTTGTTTCCTGGTTGTGAATTTTCTTAGTGGTACGTGCCTTTTGATAGCACCTGATAGCACATTTTGAAACAGGTCCCAGCAGTCTTGCACATTTTTCTCCTTAAATCTATTTAGCAAGTCATGGGACATGATATCCTTACTCATGGCAACTTTATAGTGCTGCCCTACTGAGAAATTAGGCAGTTGGCACCATGACCTAATATCCCACTCAGTCACATTTTCCTGAAGTTGAGGAAAAGGTTATGCTCTCAGGAGACTATGCAGTTCCCGTCCTGATATGACCTTCGATGTGACCAGGACGTAAAACTCCAACAACGAACCGACTAAGCAGCTTTAAACGGGGGCAATTTCAATCGCAGACCATTGGTCATCATCATTCCACCGCTCCTTGCCAATATCGTACTAACACCAAGCTTCAAGCTAGGCACCGACAGATGTCGTTGGGTTGAGTCGGCTGGGTTTCGAACCCAGAGTTTGAATCCCACGACCTGCGACATTTGAAGCCCACCCTCACTCATCTCACTCGGTCACTGTTAACATGATCCTAAACTCCATACTCGCATAGTCTCTTACATCACTATACCAGACGGGATGGTCGAGTGAGTTGAACGTCCGTCTCCCATTTTGGTAGATCGTGGGATTCGAGCCTACGGGTTCGAACCCTGGAGGAGTCAAACCAATTATGTAGAAATTTATACTTGTCGCTTCCTAGACAGATGCTCGGCATTATTAGGATAGGGCAAGGACTGGTTAGCTCAGTGTCAGGATAATGTGACTGAGTGGGATATCAGGTCATGGTGCTGGCAGCCTGATCTCCTAGTGGGACAGTACTATAAAGTCGCTGTGAGTGCGCACGGTCACAAATCGGTACCCATCCTGGTATCACCTTGCGTGTTGCCAGGACCTAAAACTCCAACAACCAACCAACCACCTAAATCATCATGCGCTCTGAAATAGCTTTATCTTGGTGGGTGTTCCTGCCTTGTTAGTAAACTCCCCCCTCCCACATCTCCTCATCCTCGCCCCCCCCCCTCCTGTGCCTTGAGGCTACAGCCTATATGTAGGCAGGGCACGTGACAGCCATGTGTGTGTCGGGGAAGGGAGGGGTATTGCGGCCCGCCTGGCTGGACATACATAATCCATTTGCAAATCTCTGACGATAACAACCTTCCAGGAAGTGATTGTTATAATTTCGATTTGTCCATCACTGCCTTTGATGTGTGTGGCCGCTTCAGGGTGGAAACGTGACAGTGGCAATGATCCGATTTGGTCGGATGGGGGGGGGGCAGGCGGGAGGGGGGATCTGGAGGGGACCAGTGGATCTGTGCCTGGTGCCTGATGCCTGATGCCTGGTGATGGCGGCTTGTCTGATGTCGTGAGTGGGAGGAGGAAGCTCCCCCCCCCCTCCCTCCAGGGAAGGTTGGAGCGATGGCGGAGGAGGAGAAGGAGGAGGTGTGTTATTCTCTGTAAGTGGGCACTAAAGTGTGACATGGAAACCAAATAATAGCAGAAAACATTGCAACATGTCTTCTCTTCGAGTTGTGTCAGATACAGACCAGTTGGAACTGGTCATATGTGCATAACACAGCATATCAGATATTTATATATATATATTTAAATGTATATGGATAGTGATAAACCCTTTATCGCGTGTAATAATGCCTGTAGAATCCTGCACACCCCCCTCCCCGGACCCACCCATCATGCACCACTCCACCTCCTGCGCGGGGTCTAGCCTCCACTCGCTCGGAGGAATTTATTACAATGCGAGCGAAGTGACAGTGGTTTGAATCATTTCCGCACCAAACATTTGGCGCCCCAATCGCGCGCATATAAAGAGGTGGGTGCGCGAATCCGAATACAAGCAAATAATCGTACAATGAAATATGATATCAATATTGGAATTGCTCCGTTCCTTTATATTATTATAATACAATATAATACACATATATATATATATAAATATATATATAATATATATATATATATATGTGTGTGAAGAGTTCATGTGCAAATCCCCATAAATGTCAATCCAAGGTCGTTTAAAATCTAGCTGAAGGTAATTTTAATTCACTAATTCCATGTTGGTTGTGAAGAAATGGTTATGGAGCAATGACACAAAAAAAAAGAAATGTACAAAATTACCTTTTGTAGCTTTGACTACAATGTTTAAGTCAATCTTTGGACTGGCATTTACGGGGATTTGTGCCTGAGCTCTTCATATAATTATATTTTACCTCGGTATACAGCCTCAGGCTAGCCTCAGGCTAGGGAGAAGGAAGCACGTGAGGTACCAGCAATTAGCATATACAACTCACGACTGGATTACGTGTCGTTGGGTTGCTCTGGCAAATTTAGTCTGCATACAAGCAAATACGCAGTAAGTATAATAAAAACTGTGGTTAGCTTAATTATGATGCATTAGAGCATCATTATGGAAAGTTTAGACTTTCTTTGGTCCATTTTGGACGAGTTATTTGGTTATAAAAAAACCAAGGATAGAATTCCTTCTCGAAGGAACGAAAACCGATCATTAGCGGTTCTGTCAACACCCGAGTCACCGTGTGATTATGGGTAGAGATGTGGGCTCTGCCTCATCTCCTGTGGAAATTCTCTCGGACTCTAATAGAGAGTGATGTTGGAGATGCTCCTGGGTTTCTTTTATAGACTCCCCACAATCTTTTCAGGCGTTTCTCCGAGTTTCGTAGCATTTTCTCCAACCTGCTGGCGTAGTAGTCGCAGGGGGGAGAAGTGTGCGGAACAGAGAGATGGCGGGACGATACATCTGGTCCCAAACCCCGCGTATGGTTTGGGCTTGACCCACAATCCACGCACAAATTTAGCTTATTACGCCTGTGTTATAACGGTATAAACACATTCTCTAACACCAGTAGATGTCCAAATGAGTTTGAAACAACCATATTGTGACATATATATATACCGGGACTGACCAAAAATCTTTGTTTCAGTTCCGTTGCCATAGAAGCGGAGTAAGGCGCGGTGCAGGCAGCATACCGAGGGGCTGTTCCGAGTGATTGACGAGGAGTACGACTCAGCTCACTTTTTAATCCGTTTTGATTGTATTGGAAATGTTTGTCGGCATGCTCTCGACACAGCCCCAGGGCGTCATTATTCTCTGCGCGGAGGAGGACATAGTGCGCTGACGGGCGCCGCGGCGCAAAATTGGGAGACGCCGGTTGCGGTGCGATGGAACGTCATAATATGTCTCTCAAACCACCGGTGTCTCTTAAACGGCGAATGCCGAGTGTCCAAGATGAATCATCATTTGAGGATTTCTCAGAGACAGACTCAGCGATGGAGCTTAAGGCTCCTCCTCCTCCTTCTCCTAAACGGAGGAAGAAGAAGAAACATATCATTTCTTCTGGTGATGATTTCACCAAGGAACGGGGGAAGACTGGACTTCGCAAAAAGCGGAAGACCAAGTCCAAGAAGAAGAAGAAGAAGAAAGATTCTTCTTCTTCCGATTCTTCCACAGATTCCACTTCCACGGAATCGGACTCAGACACACAATATGAAGGTGTCTATGCTGCCATTGGTGGCAAAGGGGCTAAGAAAGTGGAGAAGCCAAAGGCTAAGCGTGTGAAAACAACTATGCTTATGCGTGAGAACATTAATGGCCATTTCCGCACGTTTAAACCGGCGGAGATTATTTCCAAGTTAGGAGATGAGTTAACAGGCATTAAAGGTGTGCCCAACTCCATCATTAAGGAGATGGATAGAGATGTCAATATGACGGATGACCGTAAGAGATTTGAGGGTGTGTTGCACACAGTGCATAAGGCGGTGCTTGGTACCCTAACAGCTATTGCTCCTGTGGCAAATAGAATGCAAAGAGAAAATAAGTTCTCGTCATTGGCTAAGACGATGGACAAAGGAATTGCATTGTTGGCGGCGGCAGGTACTGTCGTATCGAAGATATGAAAATGTTTTCAAGTCGGTTTGCACAGATGCTGGCAAAGAAGTGGCTCGCTCAAAGAAGATTACGGATAATGATGGGAAAGAGTTTACGCTCTTTCTTGCTCCAGAGCCGATTAAAGGGAAACCTTTAGATAACACGAAAATGTTTGGCAGTCAACTACAATACCTCTATAAAGAGGTAGAAACTGCAGCCAAGAGTGGCAAAAACATGGATGGTAAGAAGAACAGGAAACTAAATGTCACTCGTTTCTAAAGTCACCGTGGATTTTCGTAGCCACGGGCGGTTCAGTCGCCAGGGGAACCCAGACTGCGGCGCAAACTGTTTATATTTAGGTCAAGCTTTTCGGGCCTGGGGCGCACCTGGCCTACAGTGCAGACCCGACAATACACCCTGGCACGGCCCTCTAGGCGAGGACGTCACTCGCCGAGAACTCCTTCCCCAGGGGCGGGTCCAAGTAGAGGTCAAAACACAGACGTTACAAGTCCTTGCAGCCTCTAAAACCACACAAACTGTAAGCAACTTTGTGGCGGGCAATATTAATAATCATATTTCTGAGTGGCACAAAATTACTAGTGACCAAGAAATTTTACAAATAGTTAGGGGTGTTCACATTCCCTTCACACAAATTCCGGTACAAGGCAGGATACCTTTTCCTTATAACATTGAACCGGTTGAACGAGAGGCACTAACTAAACAGGTAAAAAAATTCTTTGAGAAAGGAATTATACAAAAAGTGACATACTGTTCAGGAGAGTTTATTTCAAACATCTTCTCGAGACCAAAGCCTAATGGCGAGGTTCGAATGATCCTGGATTTAACAATCCTTAATAAAATGGTTGAATATCGACATTTTAAAATGTTCTCGCTAGATACGGCACAAGATCTGATTACGCCAGATGCGTGGATGGCTAGTGTTGATTTACAAGATGCATATTATACGCTTCCCATTAGGGAAAAAGACCGAAAATTTCTTCGGTTTCTTTGGGATAACCAACTCTATGGGTTCACCTGCATGCCGAATGGTTTAGCTTGTGCCTCTCGTTTATTTACTAAACTGCTTAAACCTGTTTTCTCAGTAATGGCGTGGAAGGCTCATATAATGTTTCCATACATAGATGATTCCTTTATTATAGCATCAACACAAATTGATTGTGTGAATGCAGTTTTGGATTTATGCGCATTACTCACTAAACTGGGGTTTTATGTACATCCACAAAAGTCAGTGCTTAAACCAACAAAACAACTCAAATGTTTAGGGTTTATTCTGGATACACAGTCTCTTACAGTGTCGATAACAGAACAAAAACTAATTAAGTTTATGAATACAGCGACCCAGCTTATTACGTTACCAAAACCTAAAATTAGACAGGTCGCAGTCCTTATTGGGATAATGATATCGTATGCACCCGCTATTCTATACGGGAAGGCCCATATTAAATCTCTAGAAATAGATAAAAATTTAGCGTTAACACAAACTAACGGGAATTTTGAGCGAAAGATGTTTATTTCGCAAGAAGGGCTACAGGATATTGGATGGTGGATGCAACACATAGCAAGTTCACCAAATCCAATCCGCATGGCGGAACCTAATACAGTAATAACTACTGATGCTTCGTTAGAAGGTTGGGGAGCTCATCGATGAAAAATCAGACCATATTAATGCACTAGAATTGCGTGCTATTTATCTGGGCTTATGTAGTTTAGTAAAGATAAATAAATCACAAGTTAGAATACTAACTGATAATACTACTGCCATGGCATATATTCGTAACATGGGTGGAACCAAATAAAAGCCTTGCAATCAGTTGTCTAAACTGATTTGGAACTGGGCACAGGCTCAACAAGTCTGGCTGACTGTAGCGCATATTCCAGGGTCACAAAATACACTTGCAGACCATAAAAGTAGAAATTTCCATGACCATTTAGAATGGTCTCTCTCTACACCTTTGTTTAACTTCATTTGTGAAAAATGGGTACACCTAAAGTTGACTTGTTTGCATCACGAAATAATAACAAATTACCTTGTTATGTTTCTTGGCATCCTGAACCGGAGGCTTGGAAAGTAGATGCATTTGCTATTACCTGGGAAAATAATTATTTTTATATTTTCCCACCTTTTAGCATTATCAGCCGAGTTGTGAGGAAAATCGGCTTGGAAGGGACACATGCTATACTGGTGGTGCCCGATTGGGACACGCAACCTTGGCTGCCAGCAGTTTCACAACTGGCAAAAGAACATATACGATTCCCAAGAAAACTCGGGAATCTGACGCACCACGGACCGCTAGTGGTTCACTGCGACGTGTCAACGACGCCCCTGTTGAGGTCTACTGCAATTTGGATTGGATAAAATTACTGAGAATAGGATAGTATCTGATGCCTGGAGGCCAGGAACGGTCAAAATGTACACAACCTATTTAAAGAAATGGGGTGTACATTGTTTGTTAATGAAAGTCAAGCCAACAAATCCAACAATTTCACAAGTAGCTCGTTTTCTTCGTTCTCTAGAGGATGAAGGACTATCCTTTGGGTCAATCAATGCGGCAAGATGTGCGTTATCAATCATATTACCTAGAATTGATGGCGAAACAGTTGGAAAACATTATGTCCTTTGTTATCTACTTCGGTCAATTTATCAAAGGAATCCTCCAAAACCAAAGTATATTCGGTTTTGGGATGTGTCTATAGTATTTAAGTTGTTTCAGGCTTGGCCTCACAACTCGTGGTTAGATATAAAACAATTAGGTTTTAAGGTCGCGGTCCTGTTATTATTATTAACCGGACACAGAGGACAGACGATTGTTGCTTTGTCTTTAACTGGATTAGAAATAGACAAGAAACAAGCTACGATTGTTGCTTTATCCTTAACTGGATTAGAAATAGACAAGAAACAAGCTACGTTTGATTTAGCACAATTGCTCAAATCGAACGCGTTAGGTGACCCTTTATCTACGGTTCACTTAGACTGCTTTCCGAATGATCGGAAATTATGTGTTGTGTCAGCCATACGGGCTTATATATCTAAGACAAAGGATTTACGTGCATCACAACAACTATTAGTGAGCTTTATAAAGCCACATAAAGCAATTTCACGAGACACCCTTGCCAGATGGACAATTACGGTGTTGAAATTGGCTGGAGTGGATACGGGCAAATACTCTTCCCACTCAACTAGAGGTGCCATGGTCTCCAAGGCACGGTTGCTAGGTATTTCTGTGAAAAGAATACTAGCGCATGCAGGCTGGAAGACGGCTAAGTCGTTTGCAAAACATTACAACAAGCGACTAGAAAAGCCTACCGGCATTGCAAAGCGCCTGCTCGCCAACTAACAAGAATAGGTGAGAACAAAAACGTTGAATATTATATAAGAATGGATGATATTAAGGATAAAAATGAATTATGTAAAGGTCTCCCTAGCCTGAGGCTAGCCTGAGGCTGTATACCGAGGTAAAATAGTATAGTTATACGAATCTTACCTGGGTATAGATGATGGATAACTGTTGTTTTCCCGAGGTATAAGCCTCGGGTAGACGTGGGCTAGGGCCCACCCACCACGCCCTGCCACGTCTATCCCATTGGTGTACCATTACGGGAAAATCATAGTATCCATTGTATTGAAAGATCATTTTTATCCTGAATAAGTAGGTTAAAATTGCTGGTACCTCACGTGCTTCCTTCTCCCTAGCCCACGTCTACCCAAGGCTTATACCTCGGGAAAACAATAGTTATCCATCATCTATACCCAGGTAAGATTCGTATAACTATACTATATATATATATATATATATATATATAGTGATAAGTATATATATATATGGATAGTGATAAACCCCTTATCACGTATAATAAGGTCTGCAGTGTATTGCGCCCCCCTGTTTTATATATATTCAGTCTGTTCGTACTATTAATGATCTGTTCACCAGATGTTATAATGTATTCCGGACATGAATATTCGATATATCTTAAAGCTGCATAGTCCGATGAAAACATCAAATTTTCAAAATCAAAACAAGTGTCTCGATTTGATTCTACATACATAATGTACATACTGGTGCACATATTAAACATTTCATACCACATAGAAGGGAATACTGAGGCAATGTAATCAAACCTATTACTGCAGAAACCTATGGTGTCAGAGTTTTGGCAAGCTTGCCTGCCAAAACTAATTTAACATGTTTGCACTTCAGATATCTCACAAGTTAGTTATTTAAAATAAAAGTTACTTCAAACTAAAGTAAGGGAGATAATAACAATCACCCTAATATGTTTATCTCAGAAAAAGACAGAAACTCAAAACCCGTCGGACTATGCAACTTTAACAAAATATTAATATTCCAGAAAAATTAACTCCATTGTCCATGTTGGCGCTAACATGCATCATTCAAAGCATTGACCACGGGCCCCATAGCGATGCTGACCTTATATACTAAATGCAGTATAGCATTCGGTAACCCTGACCATAGTTGACTTCCGGGAGGTCTACTCAATTGAAATCATTCATCACTGTATCACCAAGCTGGAAAGACTTTGGTTCACTGAATTAAACGTGATATGAAGATTATACATCTATTCATCATAACCTGCAAATACATAATATTAATAGTCAGGCTCAATTAACTCTTCTGGATTGTACTATCATAGAAGATATAATAGAATAATCAAGCTAATAGGTCATCTGTACTGATAGACTAGAGTATGGATAATGTGTTAGCTAGTGATATGAATATCAATGGCTACTGTGAAATTTATTAAGCCTGATTAATAAATTTATTGGCCCAAAAAAATGAATTCCCTGTGTCTGGTTTTGAATTGTACTTAGAATGCGCTTTCACCTGAAACCCAATACTTACTTACTGACTGATCTGTCTACCATAATTAGATTAAGTACCTTTTAGCTACTCCTAATAGTTCATAGATAAAAGATTTACCCCGTACTTACAGTGCAGGGGTGAGAACCAACATATTAGATAAACGGGCAAAGAATTTTGACATGTTCGGGAAATTAACTGAGCGAATAAATTCTTAATTTAAGAAGCAAAATGTATTCTTTATATATGTCTTCATATTTCCCCGCTACCTTTGATTTGAAACATATAATCAAATATCTAGTTTAATAAGAAATTGACGGCGTTCTATGGCCGCCATCTTGTCTTCTTGCATTCTCTCCCATTTCACCAACTCTGTGCCGATATGCATAGCCATTTGATACTGGAGCCAGAGTTTCTACTTCCTGTTCCATACTAAAGCTATTTTCGCCCGTATTTACAGTACGTTGTCATTCACCCCTGTACCGGATGTACAGGGTGAATCTTTTATCTAAGTAGTTCCGTGATGTCAGACAGGGAAAGGCATGACATAACCCATCAGATATAAGGCATAGCATAAAGAATGTGCTTGATTGTTTATTGTGCTGACTTGTGACAACACTGTGCATTCATGACAACTTTATAGTGCTGCCCCACTTTGATACATCACCAGCACCATGACTCGATAACCCTCGTCATCACATTTGTCGTTGTTGGTACCTTACTTCTTAATAGTTGATGAAGCAGGGGAAATTTCAATCGCTGACAATTATCCTGATACTGAGCTATCCAGTCCTAGCACTATTCTATTCCTGCCAAGAACCAGGCTCGATAACGACAAGTATAAATTTGGTAAGGCATTGGTTTGACCCCCACGACCTCCCGCAAAGGAGCTCTTACCGCTTCGGCTATCCCGTCCGTCATTGGCCCAGCTTATAATCTCTACTTGCATTATCCAGGGAGAGGCTGCAAGCACACGCACCCAAACCTGCAGATCAGTATTGACCTATTTCATATGATGTCAGCATAGGTATCTAGGTCAGTGCGTGCACCTTTTGGCTGCAGGACGACACACTGTCACACTGCAAACTCAATGACTATGAGCAATCTTCAAACAGAAAAAGGTAAATATCTCTAAAATCACACCACCTAGACACAGACCGCGTGGTACACATATAGAAAACATATTCAACAAATATATTATATTCAATTTATGAGGTTAGGGTTCTGCATTTCTATTAATTTTGAATAAAATAGATGTTTTGCACTGCTCATAACGGCAAACTCAATGCTATGTCATTGGTCATGAGCAATCTTCATACAGAAAAAGTTAAATCTCTCTAAAACCACACCACCTAGAAATGTGTATGTAGAGATACGAACGCCTTGAAGTCTGTGTACCAAGTGTGTTTATTCAGTACCTCCCTCTCCCACGTCATCTCGGTCACGTGACCCCTCTCGCTGGTTACCTATACCCCACATCTCCTTTCCTCGGATTGAACAAGTGTACTACTTCATATCATTCTACTCGCCCTTGCTCACATGTGATTGTGTTCCCTCTGGGATTCTGGTTCATAATGACAATAACAATCATAACAATATTAACAATAATAACAATAATAATAATAACAATAACAATAACAATAATAATCTTTCATTAATTCATATAAATTTACGACCAATTCATCACATTCAATCAACACCCCGAAGGTGAACCCCAATCAATGTGCTTGATCAAAATTTCAATTACTCATTCGGTCATTTTCATTAACAAGTTCATCTACACTTTGCCTTAACTACATATATATATATCGAACTGCATCTCGACTACTGTGACTCGCAATGAACATATGTTTAATAACCTAAACGGTGCACTGGTTTTACTGTTCTCCCTACTCGGGTTACATGACCCGTAGATTGCGTACCTGTACTTTTGAGGGGTGTTAATGTCTCCCCCCCTGACCTACTGTGATTTGTTATTTTGCTGTCGGCTGACTCAGGTGCTTGTATAATCATTGTGCGATTTCTTCTTATTGTCTTGCCCTCACTGTTTCGAATGTAGTAGTCTCGCCCGTGCTGTGCATTCCTTTGTATGATCTTACCTTCCTTCCATTCTTTTCTTTCATTTAAGTACCGTATGCGTTCGCCAACTTTTAATGTCGTATGTGACCTTACTGCACGCACATCATGATATGCTTTCTGTTTATGCTGTCTATTCATTATTTGTGTTTTTCGCGATGGCACTGGTTTAGCTTTCAATAACTCCGGCATGGTTGGTATCCTACTTCTTAACTTTCTGCTCATGAGCAGCTGTGATGGCGATGCTTCTAGATCTTGAATTATCGTATTTCGGTAATCTAGTAACGCGAGGCTAAAATCTGACTTGTCCATGATTGACTTTTTAAGCATCAATTTCATAGTCTGTACGCATCGTTCTGCCTGGCCATTACTCCTGGGGTATAATGGGCTTGAGAACTTGGGAGTGAAATTGTAACTTACAGCAACATTTTTATATTCCTCACTTGAAAATTGTGGCCCATTATCGGATACCACAACCCTCGGTATCCCATGTCGTGCAAAAACTTGCTTCATCTTGTCAATCACACCCTTACTCGTTGTGTCTGTTATTTGTATTACTTCAGGATACTTTGAATAATAGTCTACGATCACCAGATAATTCATACTTTCGCATTGGAACAAGTCCACACCAACCTTCCAAAACGGAATGTCTGGAATGTCATGATTGACTAGTGGCTCTGTACGTGGCCGTGCCCTCACTGACTGGCATACCTGGCACCTAGTGACTTTGTCCTGCAACTGGCTATCTATGCCTGGCCAGAATACACTGTCACGTGCTAACTGCTTACTCCTAACAATGCCCAAATGCGCACTATGTAGCTTGTTCAGCATTTGTCTTTGCAAGCTTTCTGGTACCACTATTCTGTTCTGTTTAAGGACCACATTTTCCTGAACTGTTAACTCATCCCTGTACGTGTGATATGGTTTTATGTTACACGGTACTTCGCTGTCCTGTGCCGGCCATCCCTCGCGGATGTACCCGATGAGTTGTTGCAGCGTGCGATCTTGTGCTGTTGCTTCAGCAATTTGGGCTAGATCGTCATCGCTGTAGTCTAACACTGCAATATACATGTCATCATCATATAAGTCCACTGGTTTACTATTTTTGACTGGTGCCCTCGATAGAGCATCCGCAAAAAACATACTAACACCTTTTACATACTCTAGCTGCACATCGTAATTTTGTAACCGCAACCTCATTCTCTGAAGCCTCGCTGTCAATGTGTGTATGGGTTTTGACATAATGCTCACGAGAGGCTTGTGATCTGTCTCGACCGTGACTTGCTTACTAAATATGTAATCGTGGAACTTCGCACAGCCGAAACAGATCGCAAGCATCTCCCTCTCTATTACAGCATAGTTACCCTGACACTTGTTCAACGCCTTTGAAGCTATACTAACTGGTCGATCATCTTGAAATAGCACAGCACCCAGCCCGGTCATTGAAGCATCTACTTGCATTTTCACTGGCTTTTTTACTTCATAATACTTTAAGACAGGGGCTGCTACTAATAGCTTCTTTAACCTAACAAATGCATCATTTTGCTCTACCTCCCAGTGCCAAGCAACTTCTTTAGACAGTACCAGCCTCAATGGTTTCGCAATCTCCGATAACTTCGGAATGAACTTATGGACATAGCCCACCATCCCCAGGAACCGCTGGACACTCGCTCTGTCGGTCGGTGTTGGCATATCAGTGATTGCTTGGACCCTTTCAGGGTTGGGCTTTACACCATCCCCAGTTAGTAGGTGTCCCACATACTCTACCTGTGGCTTACACAATTTTGACTTTTCGGGTTCAATTTTAGCCCGACCTGTTCTGCACGCTTCAGCACTGACTCTAGCCTTTCATTATGCTCATGTATGGTACTGCCATAAATTAAAATATCATCAGCTACCACATCCACGCCCGGGAGGCCCTTCAAAATGCTCTCCATCTCCTGTATAAAAATGTCCCCGGCTGTTTTTATACCGAATGGGAGCCGGGTATACCTATACCGCCCCCATGGCGTGTTGAACGTACACAGCAGCGAGCTTGGCTTGTCCAACACTATCTGCCAATATCCGCTCTGGGCGTCCAACACCGAAAAAAACTTTGCACCCGCAGTCTTAGCCACTACTTGTTCTACTGTCTTAATTGGGTATGGGCCCCGCAAAATGGCCTTGTTCAACTTT
This sequence comes from Branchipolynoe longqiensis, assembly GCA_030323885.1. Lineage (NCBI taxonomy): Eukaryota > Metazoa > Annelida > Polychaeta > Phyllodocida > Polynoidae > Branchipolynoe > Branchipolynoe longqiensis. The sequence continues at coordinate 54,545,403 of CM059198.1, read as the reverse complement.
GTCGGATCTAAACATACACGTAATTTACTTGGTTTCCGCACAATCGTGATAGAGTTCACCCATGGTGTTGGGTCTAGCTGCTCAACAATGACCCCTATTTTAACCATTCTATCTAATTCATCTCATACAGCATCATTTATTGCATGTGGAATACGTCTTGGAGGATCAATCACTGGAGGTACATTTTCATCAATATGGATGCTGGCATCAACTTTAATACACCCTAAACCTGTAAACACATTACGATATTTATTTACCAGGGATTTAGCTGCTCCATCGACTGTCTCTTGCCATCTGTCGGAGTCCGGCTTCTTAACCGCATTCAATGTCATCACTCGGTTGAGAAGATTCAGAGTCACGCATGCATCCTTCCCTAGTATCGCACACCCGCTGTCCATGACTTGAAATACAATAGGCTCCCCTCGTATCTTGATTGTGACCTCTCCGCGGGGCCAGATCCGCTCCCCGGTGTATGTGACGAGTCTGCACAGCGGTTTTCGTAAAACCATGTTTGGTAGGGCCATAAACACTCTTTCGGGTATGATACTGGCCTCCGAGCCACTGTCAAGCTTGAACTGCACCATTTCACCACCTCTGCGCACATTCTCATACCACAAAGTTTTACCTATGGCTCCCACAAACAGGTCTTGTTGCTCATCGTCCACGTCCTCGTCTTGCCACACGGGTGAGTCCTCCTCACCATCCACGTCCAATGCATTCACCGGAGTTCGGTGCTGCTGCTCTCTTCCTCTGCAAACCCTCGCGAAATGCCCAATTCGGCCGCACACCAGACATTCCTTGTTTCTGGCTGGACAATTATCTCGGGGGTGTGAATACCCACACCTGTTACATTTATCACGGTTGGGTGCGTCTCTGTAACTTCCACCTCGCCAATTCTCACTGCTGTCTCGCCTATTGCCACTCCCAGTGCGCACCGGTGGGCGCGTCGGGGGGCGTGCAGGGGGGCGTGTCGGGGCCCATGTCGGGGGGCGTACCCCTCGCCTGTCATTCCGGTCGACTGCATGCACTTCAGCGTGGTCAGTGTTATTTCCGTCCCCTGTCACCTGTTCCGAGCTATGCTCACTGAGCCTACACATTTCCAGGCACTGGTCTAACTCTAAATTTGCTGTTTGCAGTAATTTATCCCGTATCTTGTTGTCTTTTATACCACAAACCAGTCTGTCACATAATATAGACTCCTCCGCCGCACCATAGTCACACAATTCCACTCGATACTGCAGTTCTCGTATATAAGTTTCCATGTCTTCCGTCGTCTGGTTATACATATTAAACTTATACCGAACTATGGTGCGGTTTGACTTCCCATGGCAGTACTTCCGAAAGGCAGCTGTCAGCGCGCCTATCTTCTCACGTTCGTCACTTGCTATGTCCATTATGTGAAACAACTTCTGTGCTTCCAACCCTGCTATGTGCAAAAACGCACAACATTGCACTTTTTCAGTTTTCGTTGACAGGCCAGTCGCTCCTGCGAAAAATTCGTAAGCCCCATGCCACACTCTCCAATTTAGCGCTAGGTTTCCTTTGAAACTAAGCGGTGCCGGCGGCTTCAATCCTGATAGCGCCATGTCCGTTCTATCACATCTGACACCATGTAGTGTATGTAGAGATACGAACGCCTTGAAGTCTGTGTACCAAGTGTGTTTATTCAGTACCTCCCTCTCCCACGTCAGCTCGGTCACGTGACCCCTCTCGCTGGTTACCTATACACC
>CM059198.1:54482396-54543173 GCA_030323885.1 Branchipolynoe longqiensis | reverse complement strand
TCTCCTCATCATGCCCGGGCGCGGAAAGGGAAAGAGCCGGAAGACCTCCAAGTTCCCCGGCATGGCTACCCCGGGGCCCTCCTCGGGCTCCCCCGGGGGGCCCCTCCCCTCTACGGCCCCCACGTCGCCCGCAGCACCCTCGGGCCACGCCAGCAGCGAGATCGCCCTCCTCATCCAGGCCATCACCCACCTCACCAGCCGCGTCCAGGCCGTTGAGACGGGGATTGCCCGAGGAGCTTCGGACCTGCCTGCGCCCGCGCCGCGGCAGGAGCCTGCCTACAGCCTGCCGCCCGTCCCGGCGTCTCGGGCGCACGCTGCAGCCGGGAGCCGGCCGCCGCCTCCACCTCATGCGACTCAGCCCGGAGGCCTCCACCCGCAGTACGAGCTGTACAGCCGCGTCCACGCCAGCTCGACACCGTCGCTCGCCTACCGTCAGGATCCCGCGGAGCACACCCCAACATCCACGGCCGACGCAGTCCGAGACATCCTCGCATCCGCCGAGGCGCAACACACCGTGCGCCGCCGAGGTATCCCCGCCGACTACGTCTTCCCCTGCGACCTCGTGGAGAGGGGGCCGGGGCGCAAGGCGGTAAAACTCGGGGAGGCCACTAGGGACGAGTATAGCCTCGCCCTCCTTACCCTGGTTAACCATCCCTCCTTCCCGGCCCACTCCCTCCAGGGCCTACACCACCACCACCTCACCGTCATGAGGGACATCCTCATCCACCCCTGGCCGACCGTCCGCCAGTACTCAGAGACCATATTTTCCTGGATCGCGGACGGAAGGCTCCCCCAGGGGTGGCATGACCCTGTGGCCCTCAACGCGGTCAGGCTTGACTCCCTCACCACGCCCACCACCCGGCCAACACCAGCTCCCCCAGGCGACGATGGGGCCCGAGGCGCACACCAGCCCCGGCATCAAGCCGACACCCGCACCGCCTACGATAGGCACGCTCACGGGGCTCCCTGCACCGCTTGGAACCGCAATCCCACCTCGTGCGATCGGGCACCTCTCGGAGAGGCTCACGGCGAGGTGGGAGACAGGCGCCGGCACGTCTGTGCGTATTGCGCCAATGTCCGGCGCATACTAACAATGCACAGCGAGGCCGGATGCCGCACCAAGCAAGCCCGTGAGCGCCAGACCCCGGCCGCCTCGGCGGATTTTTGATCCGCCGGCCTAGGCCGGCACCTCATCCCAACCATTCCCGACAGCCCCGCGATGCCCACCGACGGCCACCCAGCGAACACCGATCGAAACGCCGCCCAGAAGAAGCCGAGGATCATCACCTCGCACCTCACACCTCAGACGACCCAGCCCAGCCTCACGAAAGACCCACCCAGCCCAGCCCTGAGGAGTTCGCTGCCCCCCTGCTCGACCCTCGCCGGACCTCCTCCCCCAAGGCCTCAGGAGCGGGCCTCCCTTTTTTGGCCGCCCGCTCCCCCTCCACGTAGGCCCCGGACCCTCTTCTCAACCAGGCCTGCCTCTCCGGGCCCCGCCTCGGGCGCCCCGCGCCCCCGCCTCGGGCGCGCCTCGAGCCCTCCCCGTACTCTTTGGCGGAGGGCTCCTCGGCCCCCCCTCTACCAGAACTCTGACATTGCTCCCTATGAGCCCTTCCTATTTATCTTCTGCTCCTGTATTTATCTTCTGCGCCTCATGAGCCCCTCACTTATTTGCTATCCTGACACGAGCCTGTGCGCCTCATGAGCCCCAGTGTGTGGGGGGGGGGGGGGGGGGGGGGGGGGGGGGGGGGGGGGGGGCTAATTGCTCTCTAGCCTCCTCAGACCCTGTTACATCCTCTTGTTGACCTGCTTGTAACCGTTACCTTACAATGTCCTCATATGTTTCTGTTCTCTCTCTGTTTCTTTGTATGTTGCCCGAGGCGTAACCAATAAACGCCTCAGTTTCCCACTCCCCGCCTCTGTCTTCCTTCTCGCGCATCGGTCGGAATGCGTAGCATTCCGTTTGATGCGAGGGGAGGGAGAGCGACTAGTCAACCCCCCCCCCCATTTTTCGCCCAGTGCCCTCCGCGGGCCTGCGCGCGACGCCCGCTGCTGCTCACCCTCCCCCCTCCCCCCCCTCACCCCCCCCCTGAGCGACTCACAACCCCCCCCCCTCCTGCCACTGCTCACCTCCCCCCGCCCCTGAGCGACTCACCCCCGCCACTGCTCACCTCCCCCCGGCCCTGAGCGACTCACACCCCACCTGCCTCTGCTCACTTCCCCCCTTATAAGGCCGCCCGCCGGCCTCCCTCAGGCACTCAGCCTCCAGCCGCCTTCCAGCTCTCTGCCCCTTCTTCTCCACCCACCCACCCAACTCTCCCTCCTCTACCCTCCCCCCTCTGCGGCGGAGGGCTCCTCGGCCCCCCCTCTACCAGAACTCTGACATTGCTCCCTATGAGCCCTTCCTGTATTTATCTTCTGCTCCTCATGAGCCCCTCACTTATTGCTCCTCACGAGCCTATTGCTCCTCATGAGCCCTCTTATTGCTCTCTGCCTCCTCAGCCTGTTACCTCCTCTGTTGCCCTGCTTGTACCGTTTACCTTACATGTCTCATATGTTTCTGTTCTCTCACTGTTCTCTGTATGTTGCCCGAGGCGTCACAATAAACGCCTCAGTTTCCCACATCCGCCTCTGTTCTTCTTTCTCACGCATTGAAGCCTGTGGTACATCCACCAAGAAAGACTTCTGAAAACAAGATATTACAAGGTGAGTAAGTTGAACATCATTTAATATATATATATATAAAATATATATATATATATATATATATATAATATATATATATATATATAATAAATATATAATATATATGTTTTGTCATGGGTGTGAAGGTAGTCCGTTGCTCAAACTGAACTACTGTAATTAAAAAAGAAAAAGTTATCCGGAGCTTACTGTTATTTAGATAAAAGATTCACCCGGTACTTGTAGTACACGGGTGAAGATCAGCCTTATATAAATACGGGGGAAAATAGCATTAATATGGAAGTGAGGCTCCAGTATGTGGCTCCACTATCAAATGGCAACCAATATTATGCATATAGGCACAGAGTTGGTGACATGGGAGAGAATGCAAAAAAGACAAGATGGCGGCCGCAGAACGCCGTCGATGTCACTTTTAAATCTGATTAAACTATACATTATATTATATTTTTCAACTCAAAGGTAGCGGGTAAATAATAAAACAGATGTAAAGAATAAATGTTGCTTCTTAGATTGTTAAAATAGGCCCTCAATTCTTTGACCCGTTTTTTCACCAGCTTTTACATAAGGCTGGTTTGCACCCCTACTGCAGCAGTACGGGGTGAATCTTGTACCTAACTGTTATTGTGCAAGATGGTGTTTTTTTTACATTTGATCATATTTCAATAATATAAATAAGTGCAACCAATTTTTACCTGGTATTAACAAAAATAAATTGCAATATACATTTTGGTGATATCAATATGGGACAGGGATTTAAAATCATAAAGGTTATCAGGTTTTATATCATACCCAAAGCATCCTGCAGTTTGGTCAGATACGTGACGCGCATCCGTTCCTTGGCGCTCATGGGTGGGGCGGGAGCAGAAGCAGGGGCAGGAGCAGGGGCAGGAGCAGAGGCAGGAGCAGAGGTAGCAGCAGGGGCAGCAGCAGGGGCAGCGGAAGAGGAGGATACCGTGACGGGCACGGTGCCATCCCGCTCTGGTTTAAAAAAAAAAATGCATGTTGGATGAAAAAGATAAGCAGGAGGTAGAACAGCACAGGTGTTACACAGGTTAGAATATCGACATGTTTGCTAGTGAGAAACACAAAGAAGTGGCATTCGGCAAAAACTTACCATCGTTGCATAGGAACCAGTCCCTGAAGGTGGACCAGTTTTGTTCCAAGAAGTTGGGGCCAGTGCCGGAGCAGATGTCCACGTTGCCCCGCTTCGACTTCATGAACAGCAACATGTCCACCTCACCGTCTGTGTTGAGATAGCGCAGCAAGCGTGCCTGGATCAAAGTAAACCCACAAATCAACCACACAAAGTAAACCTTAACAAGGTAAATGGCAATTCTAAATGAAGCTAGAAAACAAAGCTAGAAAAAAAGATCAATATATAACAGACAGAATAATAAGGTAAAAGCAATTTATAAACGAGGCAAAAAATAAATTGACATATAAAACAAGGCTGAAAGGATATCATCAGTACATATCGGGGTCCACATTAGGTAGATGTATTATGATCCACTAATATACCTCCTTGCACAGACGGTGGTAAGAGGTATTGACCGCGGCAACACGCTCCTCACGGGTCATCTGCTCGGGGTTCAACTGAGCCAGTTGCCGGGCATCGTCATGATAAGCTTCGCGCTCAGTGGGCAGAAGCGACCTCCACCCCTCCAACCAAGCAGTCTGCTTTTCAGCGAAACTGCCTGGGGCTGAAGAATTAAGAATTAAATTCAATTAATTATTGTTTGTAGTGTTTTTACATACAAGCAACATTGAAGGTCTATGTGAAAGCTATGATACTAAAATGATATTAGAGTATGTACCAGAACAGGCATACAAAGTGTTTATTTGAAATCGCCCAAAAAGCAACTTTAACAATTTTAGCATTACGTACGTAATATGTGGTAAATGATACCAGCGAAATGGCGGTCCGCTAACTTGACAACTGATAACCGATAAAAACACATCGAGTCAAGTTTAACATTGAGAGGAAATCTAAAGAACTTACCGGACTGGGTGGAGCGCTTGTAGAGGTCGAAACCCGTTGTGCGCTTCGACTGCTGCATGGACAGCCGGACCTTCTGATGCATGCTTTCTGGGTCCGTGGCAGCAGTCATGGAAGCGGCCGGAAAGGCCCGCTCATGGGCAGTCCATCGCATGTTGCTGATACGCACCTAGAAGGAGAAATGCAAAATATGTCTAAGACTTGTATTTGGTTCAAAGAACTGTCAGTACCCAGTTACAAATTTCATATTGATTCTCCATTTAATTTAAAAGCATTTTCTCTGGTTCTTTTCTAACAAAATATTCCAGTTCTCACAGTATAGCTAAAGCCCTGTTTACACAGGTGATTTAAAACGCCACATATAAAACGACTTGCCTAGATCGATTCACATTTGCTGTGTAAACGCTGTGGCGTTTTAGGGCTGAATCGATTCATATGAAACGCTTCATCTATACCAGGTCGCGAGGTGGTTTATGTGAAGCGATTCAGCTGGTTCCTGGGCGGCGACTAAACAAATAGCAGTACTCGCCGGCTACAGGCTCAATAAGGCTGGTTCCCGGTCGCCGACACAATTTCAAACTCGGTCGTGTAAACGCACCACTACATCGCTTCATATAAATCGATTTGCCTAAATCGCTTCACAAGAGTTGAGAAAAATTGGGGAGATGGGGGGGGATGACTAATTTATCCGAACCTTGACTGCCCGCAATGACATGTTGGCGGCCTCTGCAGCATGCAGCAACTCTGGCTCGAACGGCTTGGAGGTGCTGACCAAGCCTTCGTCAAAAAAGCGTTGCAGAATAGCCCGCTGCTCGACTGTGGTGGAAACCAGAGTCTGCAAAACAAAACAAACCTAAATAAATGATTGTAAATCTACATAAATAAATATACATATATAGATCGACATATTTAAATCGACGGAAGACGGAAGATTCAGAATTAATTTCACAGGCAATAATAGACGGGAAAAGAAATAATAAACCCTAAACCCTAAACCTAACATAAACCCGAAATAGAAGGATACCGAAATAGATGAATACCGAAATAGATGGATATAAGTCAAATACTCACACGTTTAGTGTCGAGAACACTTCGGGAAGACATTCTTGACCGTTGGGGAGAGAAGGTACGCGGATGAGATAGATGTAGAATAGTGTGAGCGGGTGTGAGCAGGTGTGAGTGTGTGAGCAGGTGTGAGTGTAGTGCGAGAGTGGTGTGGCATGGTGTGGTCAAACACTGTCAATCAGTGAGACACGGGTGAGACTCCTAGCGGTAAGGACATGAAGTATCAGTCGCGCAGGTGGTGCCATCGGGCGGGAAGATTCACAACTAGAAAAGAAGACGACCGACTGACCTCTGTCTGTCCGGTGCTGCCACCTGGAGATATTAGGTTAGAACCCTGACAACGATGGCACCACCTAATGCCTATGGAAGGGACCAATAAATACATCCGAACCAAAACAAAGCTTAACAACCGTAATAAAACGGGGGAGGAAACCCCTGACTAGTTTTCAGCCATAATAAGGTACAATAGAAGAGAAGTCTATTCGTATATTTGTATATTTCCAGGGACAAAATATTTCGGGATTTTAGTCCGTCCAATATAAATCATGTATTGTGACTATACCAACTTAATGTAACTTAACGCAAATGGAGAATCATATAAATTAATGAATAATTAAATATATTGCAGTAAATACAGAGTTTATCATCTTCTCAAAAATATCCAGCATTGGACGAACGAGAACGGGTTATGATGACGTTGGACGAAATATGTAAGCTCAGCCACCCTCCCAAGGCCAACTTAGGGTATTCTGTGGCTATTGCAGGCTCAGTCTACATAAAGGTGTGTCAGGGCCCCTTCTGCCAAGAACAACAGCCGTTTCTGGAAATCGGGCACGGCTTGCCCTTAGGTAGAGTAAGCCGCATACAAATAGTGACATACTGCGGAGTCAGTCGTTCCGATAAAAAGACATTGAGTCACTCCTTGTCCATTTATACGTCGGGTCAGAAAGCCGTATGACCGCGGGTTGGGTGCCGTATTATCCTAAGAGTAATGGTCAAATAGAACGCTATGTTCAAACAATAAAAAAGATGATGAAAAAGGAAGGAGATAATAATCAGGATTTCAGCCTATACCTATTGAACTACCGTAATACTCCTCTTAGACAAATGAATGCATCTCCAGCCCAATTGCTTATGAGTCGTCGACTTCGATCAAAAATGCCAACGACTCAAAACCAGTTACAGCCACAGGTTCAAACATCCAAAATAGACAACATTGCCAAAATACAGGAACGTTAAAAATATTATTATGACAAAAGAGCTGGAAAGGTGCACAAAGAACTAAAAATTGCAGATCACGTCAAGTACAGAACACATGATGGTAAATGGACTGACGGTATAATAACACAAACAGACAAACAAAAACCCAAAGATTATGAAATTGTAAACCACGCAGGTAAGAAATTACACCGAAACTGTGTCCACATGTTTAAAATACCAACAACTACAGTTAAGTATTGCCGACCAGTGCCTACATCCACACCGCACACTAACACAGACACTGAACGTACATCACCTGTAAAGGCACACAACAAGCCCAACAGGGGGACAAATACATATACCACTAAAAGTGGGCGTGTCTCGTGCTCACCGGATCGACTGGGAATACCAAACCACAACTACTAACAGTAATATGTGTCACCCAAGTCTAGGGGAAAACGAATGCACATTTAATAATGTTCAATTATCAAGTTTCATGTCGTTGCCAAACCAAATCTGATAAGCAACGATGGCCCCAGCATGAATATTGTTGTAACTATCCATAATGGAGAGTAGATTAAGCGTTCATACGTTTTAGTTTTTTATTCCAACTCCTGGAAATCGACATTACCTGTTCATACTTGTTCAAAGAAACGTCTACAAGTGCAGAGTAAGTAATAATAAAATAACAATAAAACAAGTTTATATTAAGACACCCCTGGGTCAACATCGACACAATCATTTTGATGTATCTGATGTAATATACAAGTAGAGTGCGTATAGCGAGTGACCAGGGGAGTGACGTATTTGGAAGCGTCAGGGGAGGAAGATAATAAACTCACTCACACACTGGACGTCGAGGTGTTCACGCGTCATCCCTTTATTACAATCATCATCATGCTATCGGTCGCGATGCGACAAAGACTGTTTTCATTACTTGACTGCCGCTCTCCATTTAGCTCTCTGCTGTGAGAGTTGCATCCATGAGTCGGTCTTAATGTCTCTCAGCTAATTGTCAGTAGTTGTGTTGTGTTGTGTTCCTCCTAGCTGATATACCACACAGAGAGAAATCCGACTCTGCACCCACACCCACACCCACACCCACACCCACACCCACACCCACACCCACACCCACCTCTAATGGCCATCCTTCTGTAGACTGCTAAAACAACAACCCATCTGCCTGTGTGTAGAGTATTGGCTTATACTTTAGTTTGAGGGCCTATATAAATATAGTATGTTGATTGCTGTAATCTACCATACTTTAGTTTGAAGGCTTATACATATAGTATGTTGATTGCTATTCTCTACCATACTTTAGTTTGGGGGCCCATATAAATATAGTATGTTGATTGCTATTCTATACCATACTTTAGTTTGAGGGCCTATATAAATATAGTATGTTGATTGTTATAATCTACCACACTTTAGTTTGGGGGTTCTCTTCCCATGCGGCAGAACACAGCGTTATAACTCCCGGGTTTGAACAGTGGCTGAGTTAAAAGGCATACTTATCGCTACCTAGCCTGGAAATGTGCATTACCAGGATAGGGCATGGAGCAATGGAAAGAGGAAGACCAATTGTTGTTGGCTGAAATTGACCTTGCTTAATCAACGTGTGTAACAAAAACAACTCTTTATGTGGACATCAAAATTTCCAAACCGATACACTTATCTAGATTAGATTTGTACGTGTTCAACTGTTGTTGTATAGAAGGGCATACATAATAAGTCAATTTAATAGAATATGTTATCACTGAAGCCTATGGTGTCAGAATTTTGACATGCTTGCCAAAGTTAATTTAGCATATTTTCACTTGAAATATCTCCAAAGTTAGCCATTGAAAAGAAGGTTACTTCAAACTAAACTAAGCTATGTTATACCGACCAATCTAATATATTTACCTCAGAAAATGCCAGTAATTAAAAGTCATCGGACTATGCAACTGCATGGGCGATATCTTGAGCACATAACCACAAAAATTTGATCCCTTGTAATACTGTAACCCCTTGTCAAAAACCACAGCAATTATTTTAATTCGACTCTATATATCTAACTTAGATACTAATGCACTGATTAAGCATTTGTTGCGACATAGAAGGGAATACAGAGGAAATTGAATAGAACCTGTTACTGCAGAAGCCTATGGTGTCAGAGTTTTGGCATGCTTGCCAAAACTAATTTCATGCGTTTGCGCTTCAAATATCTCTAAACTTAGCCATTTAAGATAAAAGTTACATCAAACTAAGGTACGTATTTATCTCAGAAAAATGACAGAAACTCAAAAGCATCAGACTGTGCAACTTTAAGGCGTTGGGGGGGGGGGTGTAATGAGGGGACAGGCGGCGGTCAAGGCCTGGTCAGTCACGTGACTCAGTCAGCCACATAAATCACACTTGACTGCAAGCAGTGTGCAGGCGCTTTACCAGCAAGCCAGGCTCCATCAGTTGTCCAGTCAAGTGTGCTTTTTAATTCCAGGACGCAGAAGGGTTGTAGTTGGGATGAGGGGGCGGGGGGATTGTGGTGGTGTTGTGGTTGTCGGGGGTGGTTGTGATGGGACGGTGAGTATAACGGGGTGGTGTGTGTAGGCATCGGTGTGATAAGATGGTGTGTGTGGCTATGGGTGCGGGGTTGATTTGGGGTGGTGGTGTGGCTTGATTGGTTGGTTGGTTGTTAGAGTTTTACATCCTGGCAACATCTAATGTCATATCAGTATGGGTATCGATTTGTGACACTGCACGCTCATGGTCACTTCATAGTGCTGTGCCACTCGTAGACCAGGCCACCAGGGCCAGGACCTGATATCCCACTCAGTCACATTATCCTGACACTGAGCCAACCAGTCCTTGCCCTATCCTAATAATGCCGAGCGCCATGCCAGGAAGTGACAAGTATCAATTTAGTAAGTCATTGGGTTGATTCGACCAGGGTTCAAATGCGTAGTTTCGAATCGCATGATCTTCCAAAGCGGGAAACAGACGCTCAACTCATTCAGCCAACACAACATACAGTAGACATCGCCTATTATAATGTCAGCCATGTCACAGATTGTGAACTGTAATTGGATATTGATCACCATGGAATATAGCACAGCTGCCAATTCCATCAGGCGTATCATACCTCATACTTCCGGGTTCCTCTCGCGCTGCACCAGCTCAAAGTAGACACCTTGCCCAACTCACAGTGACTGCTTGGCTCAGTGTCAGGATATACAGGTCATGATGATGGTGGCCTGGTCTCCCAGTTGGGCAGCACTATAAAGTCACCATGAGTGTGCACTGTCACAAGTCGGCACCTGTCCTGATAATGATATGACCTTAGATGTTACCAGGAAGTAAAACTCCCAACAACCAACCAGCAAACCAATGATGTCTGCTGCTACCGTGTCCATATATGTGTTGTATATGGCTAAACGCAGGAGGCGTGATGTATTTGATGCTATTAACAAAAACACATTTGGATTGTTCAGTACAGGTGATGGGTGGAGCCGTGTTTGGCGATGGGGGTTGAGAGGGGGTGGGATGAAGTGTGTGTGGGGGGTGGGGAGGGAGGAGGATCTGAGGAGACCAGGAGGAGGAGGGGTAGGTAATAACAATAATAATAATAATAATAATAATAATAAGAGTAATAAGGTAACTTCAATACCCTGTCACACTACCACGTAACGACATCAACGTAGGGAGAACGTGAAGAACGTTGAACTTCTCGGCGTAGTATGCAAATTTGGGCACAAGTTGAACGTAGATGCAGCGTAGTGGACGAGAGCGTAACATCGGTAAAGCGTAGTGATACCGTCATTCAACGAGAGAGGTCAATTTCATTACGTTCACGGAACGTTATGAATGTTATTCCATCACCAGAAATATGTTACCTGATGGCGAAACGTTGAACTACGTTGAACGTATGTTCTCCTGACGTTCGCCTGACGTTATCCTGACGTTATCCAGACGTTATCGTGATGTTATCCTGACATTCCCATTACGCTGCGTGGATGTTTCCACTGGGTTTAATGTGGGTCAACATAGTGCAATGTAGTGCAACGTAGTTGAACGTAGTGACTAACATTTTAATAACGTCAGTTTAAGTCATTGACGTTCACCGAACGTGTACAGAACGTATGGCGAACGTAAACCCTTATGTTCGAACTACGTCAAAAGTTTTGAACATGTCCAAAACCTCAACGTAACACAACGTAATGTGACGTAGCTCGACGTCAGTCTAACGTCATTATGACGTCATAATAACGTAATCCAACGAACATCAACGTAATGATGAAAGATCACCACGTTAGGCTCACGTTCGCTCATTACGTTGTAGTGTGACAGGGGTATAACTAGCAAGGTCTCGCTGATAGGAAGACATGGGGGAAGAAAGGAGGAGTGATGCTAGGGCGTGGCAGGAAGGGAGGAGCAAGGTGGGTGTGTGTACATGACAAATGTGAGGACAGACACAGGGAAGCGACGAGAAGGAAGAGGACACATGGGGGGGGGGGGGGGGGTTATTAAAGCAGGTAAATGGGGGGGGGGGGTGGTGCAGGGGGGAGGGAAGGGGGAAAGGGTGAGGAGAGGGAAGGGGAGGTGTGGGTAGGGGGGAGGAGGTGTTGTAGGAGGAAGTGGAGGAGGGTGCAGGGAGGAGGGGGAAGGGGGAAGGTGCGGGGGAGCGGGGAGGGGGGGATGGTGCAGGGGGAAGGGGAGGAGGGTGGGTGCAGCGGCGCGGGGGGGGGGGAGGAGGGTGCGCAGGGTTGGGGAGGGAGGGTGTTGCGCGGTTGGAGAGGAGGGTGCAGGGGGAACGGGGAGGGGGTACAGGGGGAAGGGGAGGAGGATGGGGAGGGGGAAGGGGAAGGAGGGAGGAGGGTGCAGGGGGAAGGGGAGGAGGGTGCAGGGGGAAGGGGAGGAGGGTGCACGGGGAAGGGGAGGAGGGTACAGGGGGAAGGGGAGGAGGGTGCAGGGGGAAGGGGAGGAGGGTGCAGGGGGAAGGGAGGAGGGTGCAGCGGTAGGGGAGGAGGGTGCAGGGGGGAGGGGAAGAGGGTGCAGGGGGAAGGGGAGGAAGTTAGAGGAGGGAAGGGTAGGGAGGTGCAGTGCAATAACATAGATGAGGTACCAGAGGATATGGCAGCTACACAAGGAGATGGTGGTACAAGAAGAGAGGGAGGTAAAGAGGGGGACGTAGGTACAAGAGGAGATGCAGGTATAGTAGGACATGGTGGTACAAGATGACAGGTCGAGTTGCTCATACAGGAGGCGTGGCGCATTGCTGAGGTCACTGAGTGCGTGGGAAGGTGCGGGTGTGTGGTGTGTGACGTAGGCCGAGCTGGTGCAATGGAAGTGTGGCTGTGAATTTAGCACCGCCCTGGCAGGGGCCGATAACTCCGATTCACGGCCCTTTTATATCGACGGTACTTCTTGGTATTCTGAGATTGCTGTTAGGGTCCCATCACCTCTACCACCTCTTACTCTATCACCTCTTACTCTACTACCACTACCTTCATCTCATAACCGCATCCACTACCTGCACCTGTACCACCACCACCACCACCACCACCTCCTCCTCCACCTCCTCCACCTCCACCACCACCACCACCACCACCACCACTTCCTCCTCCTCCACCTCCTCCTCCTCCTCCTCCACCTCCTCCACCTCCTCCACCTCCACCACCTCCAGCACCACCTACACAAACACCTCTCAACCTCTCCCTCCACCACCTGCCCACCACCTCCACCACTGCACCACCTCCGCCACCTCCACCCCTGCAACGACCTTCTCCACCCCCACCACCACCACATCCACCACCTGCACCTGCACCTCGACCACCACCACCTACACAACCCTGCACCTACTGCCACCTGTACTCACCACCCACCACCACTCCACCACCACACCACCCCACCACCTCCACATCCACTTCAACCGTCTACCACCCCTAAATCCACCGTCATTTCCTCCACCACCCCTCCACCTCCCCACCTCCACCCCCTCCCCCTTCTCCAACACCTCCTCCACTCCCTCCTTTACTCCACCACCACCGCCACCTTTCACCACCACCACCTCCACCACCACCACCACCACACTCCACCACCACCACCACCACACCACCACCGGCACCTCACCTCCACCATCCCAACCTCCATTCTCCCCCTCCACCACCACCACACCTCCCACCTCCAACCTCCTCCACCTTCCACCACCACCACATCCCCCACCTTCACGCCACCACCTCCACCTCCACCAGCTACATCTCTATCTACATCACCTTTATTTCAACCTCCACTCCCCCACCACCCCACCACCAGCACTACCTCTACCTCCACTCTACCACCACCACCACCACCACTTGACCCCCTCTACCCCACCACTTACACCTCTACCCTATCACCTGCACTGCCCCCTTCCACCACCTCTACCTCCACCCACCACCACATCTACACAACCATCACCTCCTCCACTTACATCTCCACCCCATCACCTCCACTGACCCCTTCCACCACCTGTACCTACACCACCACCACCACCACCACCAACAACAACAACAACAACACCACTACTACCTCTACCTCAAGCTCACCACCTCAATACCTGCAGCTCCACCTCTACCACCTCTGACGACCTCCACCTCCACTCCACCACCACCCAACCACCACCACTTTTTCACCATCACACCCCCTCCTCACACCCCCCACACCACACCACCACTTACCCGGCTGCCCTAGGCTGACCGTGCTAATCTCGTCTGTCGCAGTCTCCGCTGCGAATCAGTGAATCGTGACGCAGTGCCCGCCGGACTTGTCCAGGCAGCTATATGTAGCCCGTAGCCCGGCCACTGAAGGAGGAGATTGGCATCCCTTCCTCTCCTACTCCCCACTGCTCCCCCCTCCCCGCTATCCGCCCCCCTCCCGCCTCCCTCCTCTCTCCACCTTCCATGTCCCCACCCCCTCCCCTCTTCCCACTCGTCCCTCTCCAACTCTTGCCCCTCTACTTCCCCCCTCTCATTCCCTCTCCCCCTCCCCTTTTCCCACGCCTCCCCTCTTCCTCCTCGTCCCTCCCCCTCCCGTCTCCCTTCTCCCCCACCCATCCACTCCCCTCTCCTCTCCCCTCCCCTCTCCCCTCCCCTCTCCCCCCTTCTCCCACCCCTCTCCCCAAACCCTTCTCGCCACCCCCTTCACGCTCGTCCCTCCCACTACCACTACTCTCTCTCCCCACCCCTTTCCCCTCACCTCTCCCTCTCCCCTCACCTCTCCCCACCCTTTCTCTTTCCCGTCACCTCTCCCCACCCCCTTTTCCCTTCACCTTTCCCCACCCCTTCCCCCTCACCTCTCCCCACCCCCTTTTTCCCTTCACATCTCCCATCCCTTTCCCTAACTGCTCCCACCCCCTTTCCCCTCACCTCCTCCACCCCTTTCCCTCTCCCTCCCCTCCCCATCTCCCCTCTAGTTTCCCCCACCCCTTCCCCCTCACCTTATATATCAATCCTCTGTCCCCACCCTTCCCCCAGCCCTTCCCTCCTCTCTCCCCTCCCCTCCATCTCCCCGTCCACCTTCCACCCTTCCGCCACCTCCCCTCCCGCTCCTTCCCCCTACCTTTTCTCCCGGTGTAGGACGTTCAAAACACTACCCCGTTCAAAACACTAACGTAGTGTTTTGAACTTAAGTTCAAAACACTACAGTTAAGTTCAAAATACTACCCTTACGTACATTCAAAACACTACCCCGTTCAAAACACTATCATGACAGGGCAGTGGGGGCTGTAGTGCCGCAATATGTAACTGCATCATGAACCCCCTTACTGCATACTGCCCCACCCTACTGCATTTTGCCCCATCTTACTGCATGCTGCATCCACCCTACTACATGCTGTCCCACCCTAATCCATACTGCCCACACTACTGTATGCTTCCCCACCTTACTGCATTCTTCTTCACCTTACTACATACTGCCCCATTCTACTACATTCTCCACCTCTCTCCTTCATGCAGCCCCACCATACTTCATTCTGCCGCACCCTACCCTGCTACATACTGCCGCACCCTACCCTGCTACATACTGCCCCACCCTACCCTACTGCATACTACCCCAGCCTACTACATACTGCCCATCCACTACATACTTCCCCACCCTACTGCAGACTGCCACACCTTACTGCATTATTCTCCATCTTACTGCATACATCCCCACCCTACTGGCTACTGCCCGACCTTACTACATACTGCCCACACTACTACACACTGCCCCATCCTACTGCACACTTCCCCACCCTACTGCATACTTCCCCTCCTTACTGCATGCAACCCTTCCCTATTGCCTACTGCCCAACCTTAGTACATACTGGCCCACACTACTGCACACTGCCCAATCCTACTGCATACTTCCCCACCCTACTGCATACTTCCCCACCTTACTGCATACAGCCCTTCCCTATTGCCTACTGCCCAACCTTACTACATACTGGCCCACACTACTGCACACTGCCTAATCCTACTGCATTATTCCCCACCCTACTGCATACTTCCCCGCCCTACTGCATACTTCCCCACCTTACTGCATACAGCCCCACCGTACTGCATAGGCTCCACCTTACTACATACTGCCCCCCACTACTGCGCATTGCCCCACCCTACTACATTCTCCGCATTCTTCCCCACTTTACTGCATACAGCACCATCCTACTGCCTACTGCCCCACCGGCCGCGGTGGCCTAATCGGTAGAACGTGTCCCTCACATGCAGAAGGTCGGGAGTTCAATTCCCGGTAGAGTCAAACCAATGACCATAAAATTGATACCTGGTTAGCTCAGTGTCAGGATAATGCAACAGAGTGGGATATCAGGCCAAGGATGCCAGCAGCCTGATTTCCTAGTGGGACAGCATTATAAATTCACCATGAGTGTGCACTGTCACAAGTCGGTGCCTGTCCTGATATGACCTTAGATGGTGCTAGGGTGTAAAACAACAACCAATGGCAACAACACTACCTCCCCACCTTACTACATACTGCTCCATCCTACTGTGCATTCTTCCCCACCTCACTGCATACAGCCCCACCCTACTTCATACTGCCCCACCCTACTGCATACTGCCCCACTTTACTGCATACTGCCCCACCCTACTGCATACTGCCCCACTTTACTGCATACTGCCCCACCCTACTGCATACTGCCCCACTTTACTGCATACAGCCCCACCCTACTGCATACTACCTCACCCCACTACAAATTAAAATGAATATGCAGCAATTATATAACAACTTTTTAGAGTAGTGTTTTGAACTGAGAGGTAATGTTTTGAACTTAAGGATAGTGTTTTGAGTGTGGCCACAGTAGTGTTTTGAACCTAACTTCAACTAAGTTGAAAACAGTACTATAGTGTTTTGAACTTCGGTTGAAAACACTACCGTAGTGTTTTTGTGGGGTAGTGTTTTGAACTTACTACACCGGCTCCGGACGTCTAACTCGATGAGTAACCGTGGTTACACTGGCAGCCTCGTGAGGTTCCTCCATCCGAATCACACAGAGGCAATCTTTTGCTGGTTGCCAGGCTGTGTAGGCAACCAACAGGGGATTGACAAACACAATCACATATCTCCACACACAGCAGTCACTCTCCACAGACAGCAGCCACTAACCACATGTAGGCAGCACTCTCCAAACACAGCAGTCACTCTCCACACACAGCAGCCACTAACCACCCACAACCAGCACACAGCAGCCACTCTCCACACATATCAGTCAATCTCCACACAACCTAGTCACTCTCCACACACACCACTCATTCTCCACATATCACAGTTACTCCCCACACACCGCAGTCACTCTCCACACACAGCAGTTACTCCACACACAGCAGTCATTCTCCACTCCACACACACAGTAGTCATTGTCCACTCATAGCAGTTATTCTCCACACACAACACTCACTCTACACCCAACAGTCACTCTCCACAGTAGAACCGTGAGGAATGGATTTAGGCTGCAAATGTTCTAACCTGGTAGTTGGTGCTGGTACAGTGGTATGACATATTAATACACTTTTCCTACTGGCACATTGAGTCACAACACTCCTACACCTGCACAATCACAGTTTAAGCAAACCGCCGTTCTAAAGAACACCTTGAATTATCCCCAAAATAAGCCACCAAATATGTACGGTACCACTCGGCATTGAATATGAACTCACTATAGGGTCTTTCAGGCAACAAATCCCT
Source organism: Branchipolynoe longqiensis (assembly GCA_030323885.1). Taxonomy (NCBI): domain Eukaryota; kingdom Metazoa; phylum Annelida; class Polychaeta; order Phyllodocida; family Polynoidae; genus Branchipolynoe; species Branchipolynoe longqiensis. Next base: position 54,526,015 of record CM059198.1, on the reverse strand, counting down.
TCCCTATACCCTACACCCACCCACTCACTGCACCCTGGTAATAAAGAATCATTAAAAAGAACAGCATTGTCTGTCAGCCCCAATTAAATCGCTGCAAGAAAGCAAAAATAATTGAGACACATAAAAACACCAAGTATGTCGAGGGAAAAAAACCCGGAGCCACCGGTGTTTTATAGCGTCCAGGCCGCCTGTTTTCTGGCAGCAGATATAATTCTTTTCAAGGCTGTTTGTCATTTTCACATTTTGTTTCAAATGATCTTTTTTCCATCATCCACCATCTGCCGAAGCAGCCTATCTGCACTAAAATCAGCAGGGGTTGGTTGGTTGTTGGAGTTTTACATCCTGGCAACATCTAAGGTCATATCAGGACGGGTACCGACTTGTGACAACGCACACTCATGGTGACTTTATAAGTACTGCCCCACTAGGAAATCAGGCCACCAGCACCATGAGCCGATATCCTACTCAGTCACATTATCCTGACACTGAGCTAACCAGGCTTTGCGCTATCCTATTAAAGTCGAGCACCAGGCTAGGTAGTGATAAGTGTCAATTTCACAAGTCATTGATTTGACTCGACTGGGAACCAAACTCCCGATCTCCCGCCCGCGAGGACCGTGCTCCACTGATTCGGCCACCGCGTTCGGTACCGGCAGGGCTGGCACACACTGGAAATGTAGCGTCCACTTTCGGTATGCGAGGTGCATTTCCGGTGTGGGGAGTCCACTTCCGGTTTGTGAGATCATCAGTTTTGATCCGTGGCCAAGTTTAGCCACAGTATTGAATTTCTGTTTTAAAAAGAAATGAAGATAAATACATTAGTTTTGATCCTTATAACTTTGGAGACATTTGAAGTGAAAATATGTCAACTAATTTTGGTGAGCACACCGAAATTGGATGGTGCGATTGACCACGTTCCACTTTGACAGAGGAATAACAAAGTAATGCCAAAGTTGCTTCAAACACGGAGCTGTCTCCTGGTTAATTTGTAATAGTCCGAATAGAAGTGACCTGTAACTGCCCAGAGGGTGGCAGGTGGCCTCCCTTGGGGGTTGGGGCACTAGTGTATATCTCAGTGTACAGGTGTTATTGAGGTGTGTTGGGGTCCTGGTATGTACACTGAATTGTTATTGAGGTGTGTTGGGGTCTTGGTCTGTACACTGAGTTGTTATTGGGGGGGTGTTGGGGTCCTGGTCTGTACACTGATGTGTTCCTGGGCTGGCAGCTGCATACTACACTGCACCGCCGCACCCAGTGCCAGTGCCCTTATCTACGCCTGCGCAGAGCGCTGCCTAACAGCATGCCTATTGATTCCATCTGCGAGAACTCTATCCCCCACCCGCATGTGGCGCCACTGCGGTAGTGTGCAGAACTAGGGCAGGCGATGCTGCATGCCCTCAGCGCCGAGCAGTGCAGCAACATGTAGATAAAGGATTCACCCTCTACTCGCAGTACACGGGTGAATACCAGCCCTTTATAAAAGCGGTCGAAAATACGGGGAAATGAAATGAGAGCCTAATTTCACAATCTAAGAAGCAACACTTATTCTTTATATATATATATATATATTCATATTTCCCCGCTACCTTTGAGTTGAAAAATATAATAAAACATATACTTTAATAGAATTTAAAGATGAAATTGACGGTGTTACAATGCCGCCATCAGAAAACATCAGGACTGGTTCGACACCAACAATCAGGAGCTACAGAATCTTATGAGCAGAAGAGACCAAGCCCACCAGAGAGTGTTGCAGACCAGGAACACTAGATCCACCACTGCAGCATACAAAGATGCCTGCAGATTGCTACAAAAATGCACCCGTGCATTGAAGTCAGACTGGTGGGAAATGAAGGCAGAGGAGCTGCAGAGAGCTGCAGACAGAAACAACATGAAGGGCTTCTACAGCGGACTGAAGGAAGTGTGGGGACCCGTGAAGAAGGGAGCTGTTCACCTGAAATCAACAGATGGAACGGAGACCTTTTCCGACAGCAAGAGAGTTGTGGCAAGATGGAGCGAACACTTCCAGAAGCTACTCAACGTCCCTGGCGACATAGATCACGAAGCTCTGAACAACATCCAGCAGCGCATTACCAAAACATGCCTCGATGAGATTCCAACCATGGATGAGATGGCTAGAGCAATCGCCAGCCTGAAAGATGGCAAAGCACCTGGGGGTGATGGAATTCCTGCCGAGGTATGGAAGCATGGAGGAGACAATCTGCTCAACAGACTGCACCAACTAATCACCAATGCCTGGGAGGAGGGTTCTGTACCCCAAGCATGGAAGGATGCCAGCATTGTAACCATCTACAAGAAAGGTGACAGAACAGACTGTGGGAACTATAGAAGAATCTCTCTTCTTTCCATAGCAGGGAAGATCTTCGCCAGGATCCTACTCAACAGACTATCTATTCACATAACACCTGGTGTAGTTCCGGAGTCACAGTGTGGCTTCAGAGGTAACCGGAGCACTGTGGATATGATATTTTGTCTCCGACAGCTACAAGAAAAGTGCATTGAGCAGGACGACCACTGTACATGGTATTTGTCGATTTCACTAAGGCATTTGATACGTCGGGAGGAGGGCTATGGCAGCTACTGAGGAAGTATGGATGCCCAGAGAAGTTCACAACTATGATCGAGGCTCTACATACAGGAATGATGGCGAACGTTAGTGCTGGAGGGGAAGTCTCGGAATCGTTCGGGGTTACCAATGGGGTCAAGCAAGGTTGTGTACTGGCCCCCACGCTCTTCTCCATCTTCCTATCAGCAATGCTAGACGAGGCTTTCCGAGACATGGGGGATGGCATCTATATACAGTCCAGACAGAGCGCTGACCTATTCAATGTCGCACACTTCAGAGCGAAGACCAAGACTACTCAGATACTGGTGAGAGAGCTACTATTCGCAGATGACAGTGCACTGGTTGCCCACTCTGCTGAAGAGACCCAGAAAATAGTGGACGCTTTCTCCGATGCATCAAAGAAGTTTGGCCTGAAAATTAACATCAAGAAGACGGAGGTGCTGTACCAACCCAACTCTACAAGAACCCGAGAGGAGGAGATCATGGTTGACGGAAACAAGCTGAACTCTGTTCCGGAATTCACCTATCTCGGAAGCACTATATCAAGTGATGGACACATTGATGCTGAGATACAGAGGAGGATGGCCAAGGCTAGTGCATCTTTCGGCCGACTACGCCAGAGACTCTGGAACAACCACCATGTGTCCATTCAGGTCAAAGGTAAGATCTACCGCGCAATCGTGCTATCCACCCTACTATACGGAGCCGAGGCCTGGACAGTGTACAGACAGCAGGTGAAAAAGCTGCATGCCTTCATGATGCGACATCTGCGTTCAATCATGAGGCTAACCTGGAAGGACAAAGTGACAAATAAGGAAATACTCGAATGGATGGGGCTGCCCTCTATGGAAGATCTTCTGATCAAAAAGAATCTCCGGTGGACTGGACACCTCATGAGGATGTCATCAGACAGGCTACCAAAGCAGATCCTCTATTCTCAACTGTCTTCTGGCTACAGAAAGAGAGGAGGGCGCCCCCGTCTCCGGTTCAAAGATACCATCAAGAGAAACCTGAAGCTGAGAGACATTAAGACCGACTCATGGAAGCAACTCTCACAGCAGAGAGCTAAATGGAGAGCGTCAGTCAAGTAATGAAAGCAGTCTTTGTCGCATCGCGACCGACAGCATGATGATGATGACTCTAAGTACAGGGTGAATCTTTTATCTATGCTACATGTAATCACATGTAGTATATTATTGTTGTAGCCTTCTCAGTTTCTGCGTTGATGTTTTTATTGTAAGGCAGACGTGGTGACTGTGTGGTGTCCGTAGTGAAATGCTCGCTATTTACTTCCGGTTCGGTTGCTCGATTGGTTGGTTGTTGGAGCTTTATGTCCTGGCAACTTCTAAGGTCATATCAGGATTGGTACCAACTTGTGACAATGCACACTCATGCTGACTTTATAGCACTGTCCCACTGGAAAATCAGGCCACTGGCACCATGACTCAATATCCCACTCACATTATCCTGACACTGAGCCAACCAATTCTTGCCCTATCCTAATAATGCCGAGTGCATAGCTAGGAAGCGAAAATGAGTAATTTTGTTAATCATTGGTTTGACTTAACCAGGGTTCAAACCTGTGGTTTCCTGTTTTCGTGGGTTCGAATCCCACGATCTACCAAAACGGGAGACGAACGCTCAACTCATTCGGTCATCCCGTCCTGTCGCCCACCTTGTGCAGGTTCAGTCCATGAGGCCCCTGGAATATGAATTGACTGAGGCAAAGCTGGGGTCCGCACAAATACCACAGTCCACAGGGCTTCAACTGCCAAACTGGTCAATAGCTGCCTCGTATAAAATTGTCGATTGTGTGTTGTGCGACAGAACCTGCAAGAAGATGCCGACCGTAACTTTGTTGCTTCAATGCTACGTCAAATTACATCAGGTTCAAGGGATTCATGGTAAACAAAAAAATAACGAAATAAAAATGCGTACCTAGCTATCGAACCTTTTTGCTTACCTGCAACCGGAAGCACTTTTTCTTTCTTCTTTTTTTTTTTGCTTGGCCTCATTGAAATTCATTCCGGCGGGTCGAACCAGGTGGCGCCACTGGCGGTACTTACGACTTGGGTCTATGGCGATTGTGACCAATGAGTATATATACATATCTTGTGTTGTTGGTTGGTGCTTTACGTCCTAGCAACATCTAAGGTCATATTAGGACGGGTACTGACTTGTGTGACGGTGCACACTCGTGGCAACTTTATAGTGCTGCCCCACTGGAAGACTACTCAGTAACAGTATCCTGATACTGAGCAAAACAGTCCTTGTCCTACCCTAGTATTGCCGAGCACCAGGCCATAATATGCAATAATGGCCTGAACAGAGTAGGAGCAGCGTAAACCCGGCCGCCAGCCATTCCCAGGTGGCCCTAGTGTGGGAAATGGGAACTAAGCCTCTGCATGTGTGTATAAGTAGGTTGGTTGGTTAAATATTGGAGTCCTAGCAAGATCTAAGGTCATATCAGGACGGGGTGCCGACTTGTGACAGTGCACACTCATGGTGAATTTATAGTGCTGCCCCACTGGGAAATTAGGCTGCCAGCACCATGACCCAATATCCTACTCAGTCAAATTATCCTGACACTGATCTAACCAGTCCATGGCCTATCCTATTAATCCAGAGTGCCAAGCTAGGAAGCGGCAAGTATCAATTTAGTAAATCATTTGTTTGACTCTATCGTAATCGAACTCCAGATCTACCGCGTTATACCAATTCGGCGACCGCGTCCGGTGGCCCTAGTGTTGGAAATAGGAACTAAGCCCTTGAATGTGTGTATCAGGAGGTATTCATGTTAACATCCTGTAACAGATATATATATGTTGAAGGAACATGTCATTGTTTATATTTCAACAATTTCATTATATATATTGTTGTGGGGGTGATGACAATGGGAAATAGGGCGGTACTCGAACCCAGATCTCTTTGCATTCCGGGCCAGTGTGCTAACCATTACACCACCTAAGCTCCCTGATATCAACACACTACACACGCCTACATGTCTATGCAGCTCCTTGCCTGAGATGTCAGTGCAGACCACTACACTCGTCCCCCTGGAATTGTAAGTACTTTAATGCTTACAGTTACATACATACAGGCAATGCACTTACACATACACAGGGTAGGTTCAACAACTATACAGGGCATAGCTTGGACAGGATCATGGTCATGGCAAGCAATGTTGTGGGGGTGATGAAAAAGGGAATTATTGTGCCTAGAGCGGGACTCAAACTCACGTCTCTTTGCATTCCAGACCAGTGTGCTAACCATTACACTACCTAGGCTCCCTGATATCAACACACTACCCACGCCTACCTGTCTATGCGGCTCCTTGCCTGAGAGGTCAGTGCAGACCACTGCAATATATATATTATATATATGTGCTATATAATCTATTATGTGAATATAAATAAAGAATAGTCCCTATTCTTTTTCGGTGCTCCTTCTGGGCACCTCTCTCTTCCCAACACCCCTTATTCTCAGCAGGTGCCCCTGTAACCGGGCACACTCTGCTTCCCCTTTCGGGGGAGCGGTCTCTCAGCTGTCACTTCAAATATATGCTGTATAAGAATTATACGAGTATAATAACAGTGAATATTATACTATCCTAACACCCACACACCAGTGATCGGGTGATTGAACCTCCCCTGCTCATCTACTGCTCAGGCTTCAGCTCCGACGTTGGTGCCACCGCTCGCCTGCTCACTGTCCTACTCACTTGCCGCTGAGAATTGTTGGTTGGTTGTTGGAGTTTTACATCCTGGCAACATCTAAGTTCATATCAGGACGGTAACAGACTTGTGACAGTGCACATTTATGGTGACTTTATAGTGCTGCCCCACTGGGAAATCAGGCTGCCAGCACCATGACCCGATCTCCCACTGTCACATTATCCAGACACTGAGCTAACCAGTCCCTGCACTATCCTATTAATGCTGAGTGCCAAGTGCCATGCTAGGAAGTGACAAGTATCAATTTTAAAGTCATTGGTTTGACTCAACCAAGAACTGAACTCTCGACCTTCCGCCCGGGAGGCCTGCACTCTACAGGTCCGCGTCCTGTAGCCCTAGTGTGGTAAATGGGAACTAAGCCCCTGAATGAGTGTATCAGTAGGTATTCATATTAACATCTTGTAATAGATATATATGTTGAAGGAACATGTCATTGTTTATATTTAAATAAGTTCATTATATCTATATATATTGGATATAGATATATGTATATATATATATATATAAATATATATATATATATAATAACAATAATAAGTATATATATAATGCATAACACTTCAACAAACAATTGAATCATAATGTGCAGGGAACCTAGGTAGAGATTTCCAGGTGGTATTCAGACTTGTTCGCTGATGGAATAAAACGCTGTTGGAATAAAACACGATGCAACGTGGCGTAAAATGCTATAAAACATCAATATATTTCAATAATAAAAACACATCTCTTTATAACCTCAAGTGGTAGGCAGCTGCGTGATGGAAGCTAGCCCCTGATGCGAATATCCATGTAGACACCGTTCTGCCCCATGAGATATATATTGATGAAGGGTAGATAGCAGTTAGGCAGGAATGTTTTCGTTTTTGGGGAGTTTTCGGTCGCATTGGTGCGCTGAATACTGCAAATCTGCAGCACTGAATGGGCACTGCTGAAAGCGGTCCCATGTGGTCGGGAGTTGGCTTCCGGTGGGTAGTGGTCAGAGAAATTGGGGGAGGGGAGGAAGTGAGGGGGGGGGGGAGTAGGAAGGAAAACAGCAGCCTAAGAGCCCAACCACAGTCCTCTGAGAGGCCCGGGGCAGGCTGGGTCATTGGTGTAGTTTTACGCCCTAGTAAGACCCTAGGCCATACCAGGACGTGCACCGACTTGAGACAGCGTGCACTGATGATGACTTTATAGTTCATATCAGGACGGTAACCGACTTGTGACAGTGCACATTTATGGTGACTTTATAGTGCTGCCCCACTGGGAAACCAGGCTGCCAGCACCATGACCTGATGTCCCACACAGTCACATTATCCTGACACTGTGCACCCAGTTCCTGTCCTGACCTCATAACGCCAAGCGCCGAGCAGCAACAGGTACCTATTATATAAGTCGGTTTAACGGCGGCGGTTAATTAGGTCAATCGGTATTCACCAATGTTCTAGCCAGTCCGGATAGCTACCCGTTCGATTTGTTTACACTCGTCGATTCGAAAATATTAATATCGGCGCCGTTACGGCGTCAGCGTTAATATCGGTTCGCATTTAGGGTTAATTTGACCAAATTTCACTTTTTGCGTATTTAAATCTATCAAATATGATCGCATTGAATAGATTTGCGCGTAAGAAATTCACGCCGATTCGGCGGCGATGGCGGCGGCCATGTTTGGTTAAAGTTGGACACTATGGATATCGACGTCGCTGTGGAGGCGGCGATTTGTGTACTTTACATTCGTCGATTCGAAAATATTAATATCGCCACCTTTGCAGCAGCAGCGTTAATTTCGCTTCGCATTTAGGGTTAATTTGACCAAATTTCACTTATTGCGTATGTAAATCTATCAAATATGATCGCATTGAATAGATTCAGAGCCACACACGCTAACCCCTCGGGATAGTCCCTTACCCCTGATTCGAAAGTGTGGTAGGGTACCCCCCGGTTAGAGCCCCAGGGTAGCGCTACCCCAAGCTCATGAATACGGATTTTCCACCGTTAGCCGGGGGGGGTACCACTAACCTCGGTTAGAGCCCTACCCCGAGCTCATGAATACGGCCCCTGGACACCGGCAGGAATGTGATAGTGGTACTATCCCCCCCCCCCGCACACACACACATACCCATTCACACTCACTCCACACACACACGCACACACTCACACCCACACACAGACACACACAGACACACACTCCACACACGCTCCACACACACACCCACACCCACACACACCGACATCCACACACTCACATCCACACACCCATATCAACACACCCTCAACACAGACACACTCACATCCCCACATACGGACACACACCCACACCCACCCAAACTCGCACACAAACACCCCCCACACACCCCTGCACCCACCCAAACCCATACCCACAAGCACCCACCCACACACTCACACACACTTACACCCCACCCACCCACACTCACACACACAAACATCCCTCCCCCCACACACACGCACCCACCCACCCACCCACACCCTCACCCACCCACCCACTCTCATACACACTCCCCCCAACCACACACACACTCACACACACTTACACCCACCCATACACACCCACCCATACAGACTCACCCACACACACCCGCACCCACCCACACACCCATACCCCACACCCACACACACACACCTCATACACCCCTGACCCCCCCCCCCCCCCCCACACACACCCCACGCCTACCCGTGGGGTGGGCACTTTGTCGGACCATTGATGGCAGTGCTATCTCTCATGTCGAACCCCACGAGGCAGCCACTAACAGCCCTCTTGCATATTTCATGTCGATTTCAACATAACCCCCCCGCCCACCCACCCTCCCTTCCTCACACATGCCGCTGTACAGGAATCCACGCGATGTGTGGCCACTGGGCACACTAGGCAGCTTTGCTGGCTGCCCCGGCGGACTAGATGGTTAGCGCGTCCGCGTCGGATCTGCTGGCTTAAATCCCCAGCTGATTGGTCACTGGAGACTAACACAATAGAGTCCATCCAGTGAGGTAAGCACTGTATTGGGGTCACCATTGAAAAAGTGAAGCTTGTTTTATTTAAAGACGCCTCTAGAGTGCATTTATTTTCGTATCATCAGCTATCGGTCGTCAAACATATGGATGGTCATTCTGACATATTTCTTTGAAGGAAACCCATTGCCGCCACAGAGACTTCTCTTTCCGATAAGCAGCAAGGGGTCTTTTATATACACTTTGCCACAGACAGAATGCTTGCACTGTTACAAGTTGGTACCCGACCTGATGATATGACCTTCAAAAGTTATTGGGACGTAAAACCCCAACCACTCAATCATGTATATGGTGCAATGGTTAGGAATAGGAGGCCACACTTAGGTTATTGTAGATATTGTTTGTTGGGGGGTTAGGTCCATGCAAAAGTTAAGGTCATATTCGGACATGTACCGACTTGTGACAGTGGTTGGTTGGTTGGTTGGTTTGGGGTGTTCATAACCTTACGACGGTTACCGGTTGCAGAACTGCAACATTATAGAGAGGCTCCGATAAATCGGCCCAATCTTTGGTTTGAAGACTTGTCTTCGTAGAGGGAGTGTTATGAAGGCTGGGACATCCTTCACGACGTAGTGACGACGGGGCGCCGGGCGGCAGCGGATCTCTCCGTGCCGGTATGTAGTAGAGCTGTAGGTGTGTGTAGTGTAGTGTAGCACTTGAATCCGGTCAGCAGGGGTTTGAGGAAGGCGGGCAAAGGTGGGAGCAGCGGTCGTTCCAGCAACAAGAACCAGACAGAGAAATCGTAATAGGTCAAGGGCCCCACCCAAGAACACAACAACCCTGGTCAGGGGAAGAAGTGTGCCTGGGAGAAATCGAATGGGCAGAATCTAGGAAAGAGAAATGAGGAGAGTTGAGTCAAAGGACCGTGTCTATTTGCCCGACGGTGACCATCCAGCAAGCCATAGACACGGACAGAGTAAGAATAGAAAGTGAAAATGCCGGCGGGCACCCCCTCCTGGAACTCTTTTCAGACATATCAAGGAGGTGCTAGGCCGGCAGAGAGGTGATAGAGAGAGGTGTGGACGAAGTGCGGTGCGGATAGCAAGTGTTGTGACAGTGCGCATTCATCGTGGCTTTATAGTCCTGATGCCCTTCCATGCACTATGACATAATATTGTACCTCAGTCACATTATCCTGATACTGAACAAACCAATCCTTGCCCTATCCTATTATGGTGTTGTAGTAGTCTGACCTCTCAGGCAAGAAGCAGCATAGACAGGTAGGCGTGGGTAGTGTGGTGGCATCAGGAAGCCTAGGTGGTGTAATGGTTAGCACACTGGCTGGGAATGCAAGAGATGTGGGTTCGATTCCCGCTCTAGGCGCAATATTTCACATTTTCGTAACCCCCTACACTAGTATTAATGTCCACTGCCAGGCTAGATAGCTACGACTACGAGTATCGATTGAAACGGGATTCGAACCCACGTCTTCCCGCACGGAAAGCCAGCCAACAGTCTTATCTATTCGACCATGATATCTGGTCGATCAGTATAGAAGTGCCTCATGAGTTCGGAGAAACTACATCCATGAGGAGACCAGACAGGATGGGCGAATGAGTTGAGTGTCCGTCCCCCCTTTTGGTAGATCGTGGGATTGCGACCCACAGGTTCGAACCCTGGTCAAGTCAAACCAATGACTTAACAATTGATACTTCTCGCTTCCTAGCCAGACACTCGGCATTATTAGGATAGGGCAATGACTGGTTGGCTCAGTGTCAGGATAATGTGATTGAGTGGGATATCGAGTCATAGTGTTGGTGGCCAGATTTCCCAGTGGGTCAGCACTATAAAGTCACCATGACTACGCACTGCCACAAGTCTGTACACGTCCTGATATGAGCTTAGATGTTGCCAGGACATAAAACTCCTACAACGGACCAACCTAGCAACCAACAAACAAACAAGCAAACAAACCCAGTGGCTAAGTTAGCTAAGGCTGTTACAGAGACCGAGTGGAGTCTGAACCAAAGTCCTCTCGATCCCTGAGCGAACGCTGTGTCAACTGAGCCAATTTGGCAGGTTTCTGTCACGTGTCAACATTTCACTTCAAACTTCCACATTGGACATCTGTTCGAGTGAACAAAAACCCATATTATATTCTCCACGCGGCTGGTATAACCCACGTCGAAGAAGGTTTCAAGGTACCCCAAGGGAGTGCCGCGAAATCATAAACGTCACTATTATGGGATACAAAAAGAACAGCCCTTGCCTGCTGACCTTCCAGTAATCACTGCACATTCTCTCCTGGGCCTTTCCCACCTAGATTCATATTTGCGGTGCTCGAATCGGTAGAGCGCAGGCCTCCCGTGTGGGAGATCCGGAGTTGGGTTCCCGGTCGAGTCAAACCAATGACTTATAAAATTGAAAATTGTCGCTTTCTAGCCTGCCGCTTGGCATTAATAGGATAGGACAAGGACTGGTTAGCTCAGTGTCAGGATAATGTGACTGAGTGGGATATCGGGTCATGGTTCTGGCGGCCTGATTTCCCAGTGGGGCAGCACTATAAATTCACCATGAATACGCACTGTCACAAGTCAGTACCCATCCTAATATGACCCCATCCTAATATGTTGCCATGACGTAAAACTCCAACAAGCGATCAACTCTTCCTATTGGTTGCACTGAAAACGCCAGAGTCAAACACAGCCAACTTTGTGGTATCAAGTGATTATGGTCACGGTGTGAAAAAACACTTAAAACTACACCGAGATGACGCTTTTATGGCCGTATCTATGGCCAGTGCAACCTTACCGCACGTGTAACTTGACTGTTGCTACTCTCCCCCCATTCCGTAAATATGCTTTGCTTCGCGGATCAATGGTTATCTGTGTCGTGGGGGGTGATGGAAATGGGAAAATGTTGTGCCGAGATCGGGAATCGAACCCACATCTCTTGCATTCCGGGCCAGTGTGTTAACCATTACACCACCTAGGCTTCCAGATGTCACCAGCCTACCCACGCCTACCTGTCTATGCGGTTCCTTGCCTGAGAGGTCAGTTTTTGTTGTTGTTTTACGTCCTAGCAACATCTAAGGTCATATCAGGACGGGTACCGACTTGTGACAGTGCGCACTCATGGCGACTTTATAGTGCTGTCCCACTGGGAAACCAGGCCGCCGGCACCATGACCTGGTATCCCACTCAGTCACATTATCCTGACACTGAGCACACCAGTCCTTGCCCTATCCTAATAATGCCGAGCGCCTGGCTAGGAAGCGACAAGTATCAATTTTAAAGTCATTGGTTTGACTCGACCGGGACTCGAACCCACGACCCCACGATCTACCAGCACGGGAGACGGACGCTCTAACTCATTCGGCCATCCCGTCTGGTCCTGAGAGGTCAGTGCAGACTATGACATCCGCAAACAGCCACGGGTTTGTTATATTTCTGATATTGCGATATGTTCAGTGAATTCTAGATTAAATGTGGTGTTCTCTGTGGCGGAGTGGTTAGAGTGTCTGACTTTTTCTAGGTCAGACTCCTAATCTGAAGGTTGTTGGTTCGATTCCCCGTGCCCCCACCTCTGCCAATTTGGATTTCCACTGCGGTGGATAACTTACAGCGTCATCAAAGGCCAGTTGCTCTCATACCATGTCTATGTGGTGTGGGAGGTTAAAGATCCCTTGGGTCTGTAAAAGTGTAGACTTGGGCTTTCTATTGGCAAACTGTTTAATGGTGAAAACAAGTCTATTCAGGCTTATCCATAATAGGCAGTATAAATCTTCAAGAAAAAAAAACAACGCCCTCCTTCGGTGGACCAGACGGGATGGCTGAATGAGTTGAGCATCCGTCTCCCGTTTTGGTAGCTCGTGGGATTCCAACCCACGGGTTTGAACACTGGTCGAGTCAAACCAATGACTTAATAATTGATACTTGTTGCTATCTAATCAGGTGCTCGGCATTATTAGGATAGGGCAATGACTGGTTGGCTCAGTGTCAGGATAATGTGACTGAGTTGGATATCGGATCACAGTACTGCCAGCCAGGTCTCCCAGTGGGGCAGCACTATTAAGTCGCCATGAGTGCGCGCTGTTACAACTCGGTACCAGTCTTGATATGATATTAGATGTTGCCAGGACGTAAAACTCCAACAACCAACCCACCAACCTCCCTCGGTAGTTCGCAGAGGAACCCACAAAAACAAGGCGCGCCCAGGCCACGACCGGCGTATGTGTGAAATAAACACGGTCACCACCCCAACCCACTCCCAAGACAAACAACCACCACAACCTCACACACACACCTCACACCCGCAACAAACACACACCGAGGGCTTCACCACACCCACACCCTCACCCACACCTCACACCTCACACCCACAACTCCACCAACACAATACACACACCACACCCACACCCACAGCTCACACCTCAAACCCGCAACACCATCAACGCAGTACACACACCTTCACCCCACCCACACCCCACACCCGCAACCACATCCACACAATACACACATTATCACCCCATCCACACCCTCACCCACACTTCACACCCGCAACCACATCAACACCATACACACACCAACACAATACACACACCATCACCCCATCCACACCCTCACCCACATTTCACAGCCGCAACCACACCAACACCATACACACACCAACACAACACACACACCATCACCCCATCCACACCCTCACCCACACTTCACAGCCGCAACCACACCAACACCATACACACACACCAACACAATACACACACCATCACCCCATCCACACTCTCACCCACACCTCATGCCCGCAACCACACCAACACATCTCACAAAGCATCACCCCGTCCACACCCACACCCACACAACACACACTTCCTCACCAAACCCACACACACACATTTACCACACCCACACCCAGATGCACACCCACAGACACCCACATCCACACCCTCAGATGCACCCTCAGACCCCACACCTTCTCGCACATCCACACCCACACACCCACATCACCATACCCACCCACCTAGGCATATGTCACCTCTGACCTCATTACCACTTTGTAATAAACCACGTGCCCTTCTCACCACTGCACCCCCCACACACTCACACACCCACACTGAGCACTGACAACACTCCCAAGACCACCATACCCACACTTTCCACGAGTACACCCCCACCCCACCATACCCACCCTGTCCACAAGTACACCCCCACACCACCATAACCACCCTGTCCATGAGTACTCCCCATCACGACCACACTGTCCATGAGTCCTCCCCCACAACCACCACACTGTCCATGAGTACACCCCCACAACCACTACACTGTCCATGAGTACACCCCCACAACTACCACACTGTCCGTAAGTACACCCCCACATGCACAACAACCACAATCTCCATGAGTACACCTCCCACTATCCACGAGTACACCCTCACAACCACTACATTGTCAACGAGTACACCCCCACAGCCACAACATTGCCCATGAGTACACCCCCACATCCACCATACTGTCCATGAGTACGCCCAACACCCAACACACTGTCCGTGAGTACTCCCCCCACACCCACCACACTGTCCATGAGTACTCCCCACAACCATCACACTGTCCATGAGTACTCCCCACAACCACCACACTGTCCATGAGTACTCCCCCCACAGCCACCACAATGTCCATGAGACACCACCACAACCACCACACTGTCCATGAGTACACCCCCACAACCAGCACATTGTCTACGAGTACACTCCCACACCCCCGCACAACCACCACACTGTCCAGCACTAGACCTCCACAACCACAACACTGTCCACGAGTACACCCCCATAACCACCACACTGTCCACGAGTACACCCCCATGCCCACAGCCACCCCACTGTCCACCACTACACCCCTGCAACCACCCCACTGTCCACCACTACACCCCTGCAACCACAGCCACTACGCCTAGACACACTTCCTTCCCTACTCCCACCACATACTGCTGCTCCTAAACCTCCCCCCACCGCCATCACCCCGCCCGCTGTCCCCCGCCCGGTGACCAGCGACGTCGCTGCCCGGGTCCAGTCTCGCCCGCGCCCATCCCGGTGCCGCTGGTGCCGCTGGTGTCGCTGGTGGTGCTGGTTGTGCTGGCTAAGCTGGTTGTGCTGGTGTCCGACGACGGTGGTGCGGGTGGTACTGTTTGTGGAACCAGCAGAAGGAGGCTGCGGGGGACGGTTGTAGAGGTGGCGGCGTGTGAGAGGCTGGTCCAACTACCCCCCTGCTGGTTGTGCTGGTGTCCGACGACGGTGGTGCGGGTCGTACTGTTTGTGGAACCAGCAGAAGGAGGCTGCGGGGGACGGTTGTAGAGGTGGCGGCGTGTGAGAGGCTGGTCCAACTACCGTACCAGCGGCACCCCCCCCCCCCCCACTCCCCGTCCCCTCCTCCAACCCCTCCATCTCTCCCGTTCCCCCAACTCCCCTCCTCTCCTCCCCTCCCCCCCCTTCTCTATCCTTCCCCCAACTCCCCCTCCTCACCTCCCCTTCCCCCCTCTCTCTCCTTCTCCCAATTTCCCCTCCCCTCCACAACCCCCACTCTCCCCCAACCCCCACGCTTCCTTCACTGCCTGAAGCCGACTGACTATAGACACTCCGTACAAAGCCGCCCCACTCTCCAAGCACCCTGCCCGATCCAACCGTACCTCGGCAGTGCAGTGTGAAAATATGTCGACGGTTGGTGAATGAGAGCAATATACTAATTATAATACCGCACACAACCAGACGGGATGGCAAAATGAGTTGAGCGTCCGTCTCCCGTTTTGGTAGATCGTGGGATTCGAACCCACGGGTTCAAACCCTGGTCTATTCAAACCGATGAATTAAAGATTGTTACTTGTCACTTTCTAGCCAGGGGGTCAGCATTATTAGGATAGGGAAACGACTTGTCGGCTAAGTGTCAGGATAATGTGTCTGGATGGGATATCAGGTCATAGTACTAGCCTGCTAGCAGCCTGGTCTCCTAGTCAGGCAGCACTATAAAGTTCCCATGAGTGCGCACTGTCACAAGTCGGTACCCATCCTGGTATGACCTTGGATATTGCCAGGACGTAAAACTCCAATAACAACCAACTAATACCACACAAATGATGTTGGTGGTTTTTTCTCAGTTTAAAAACAAATAATACAGGAATCTGTACGAGGCAATAGACGATGTGCTTAGGCTTGGGGGCGAGGGGAGAGGAGGGTACACTGTATTCATAGAACAGCGCAATCGCGCATTCACGACTCGCTGCTGGTTTATGGCTGGTAGACACTGTCAAATGAGGATGAGATCCGCAGCCGTTAGCCTCCTTCAGAACTGAATCCGAACTAACCAAGGTCCGTATGCGGCCTGGCAAGTCTTGAACTTCATTTGTCCCATTTTAAGGCCTTGAAAAGCCTTGAATTTAACCTATTTTGCGTAATTAGTCTTGAAAAGGCTTGAACTTTATTCGCCCCGTTTCAAGGCCTTGAAAAGCCTTGAATTTAACCTATTTTGGGTAATTAGTCTTGAAAAGTTTTGCATTTGATTAAACTCTCCCCCAGTGATTTAAATTAGTCCGAAATCATCATTCACCATTGTTGTTTTTTCCTCTTTAAATCCGAAGGAAACTAGTCTTGAATTCCTATCAAAATCACCCTTGAAATAGCATTGAATTGCATATCTTCATTGGTATGGAGCCTGTATAAAAGTGACCCACAATAGCCGATATCTACGTTTTGTGCTGGGGGGGTCGTTAAACAAACACACAATAACCCACAAAAGATCCTGTATAAAGATTCCTGTCAACGTGTTTCTATGGAGACATGTGTGTTTGTCTAACGTGCTATGACACATCTGGGTGGAGCTGTGGGCTGAAGCCAGAGACTAGTCGGGCAGGGCAGTACTGCCTCCTTTACCTTTGCTGTTCAACAACAGTAGCAAATGCGACAAATGAAAGAACAGCGCAGAGTAGCAGCCTGGCCAGCAGAAAAGCATGAACCTACTCCACAAGCAATTCACAGCATATTTAAAATGCGCCAAGTATAATGTAGCGATAACTTTTTCACCATACATGTGCTATGTAACCGGTTACTTATGGGAATATCAACTAGGACACTGCCCTGAGAATTGGTGTATTTGCGGGTATGGAACAAAGAATGGCCGCATTTGTTTTTCGGCTTTAAATATTTGTGGGTGCGGACCAGATAAAGTACAGATGTAGTTCCTTGCCTCGCTGCGACGCCACCGGCGATTGGTGAAACCCAACTTTATGTTGTCACTTAAGGCCGGATTTTAATATAATTATATATATAGCTATATATATAGCTCTCTTATATAATAAGGGTTAAGCAGATGTCCTTCTCTGTTTAACCCATGAGTTTGTGGGTTTCCAGTCGTGGGCGAGTCAAACCAATGACTTGAACATTGATACTTGTCACTTCCTAGCCTGGCACTCGGCATTACTAGAATAGGGCAGAGACTGGTTCGTTCAGTGTCAAGATAATGGGACTGAGTGGGATATCAGGTCATGGTTCCAGCGGCCTGATTTCCCAGTGGGGCAGCATGATAAAGTCACCATGAGTGTGCACTGTCACAAGTCAGTACCCATCCTGATATGACCTTAGATGTTGCTAGGACTTAAAACAACAACAAACAACAAACAACTGTTTACCCGGTTATTATGGGCAGGAATTACAATGTCTGCTTTCTGTTGAGGGTTGTGGGTTCAATTACCGTCTGAGTCAAACCAAAGTCCTTTCTAAACTTGGTCAAATGGATACTTGTCGCTAACCTTTCATTATTAGGACAAGCCAATGTCTGGTGACCTAAGTGTCAGGATAATGTGACTGAATTTGATACCATAGGTGGTGTCAACACAGTATATCAATTGGGCGACACTATAGAGACAGCAGGAGTGCGTACTCTCACAAGTTAAAATGCCTTCTGATATGACATAGGATGTTTCTAGGATAAACAACCCCAACAACTCTCTTCGCCGGTTTGATTCCTTTTTCTGGATTCGAACAAAATCACTCGGGAGTGTCCGTTCTTACAGTGAGTATATATGTCTTCAATAGTGGCAAAGGTGGACCTTGCTAAGAAGGTATTAGGCTTCTTCAGAGCAAATCTGTCAAAATATCTACACATATTTCAAGTCAGCCAGAAGAGAACGTTCAGTTACCAGTGAGTTTCTTTGAGCAGACTTGGTTTTTACTAGGATGAGAACAAGCGTTTATCAAAGTTGTTTTGGGCACTGAAAGCATCACATTTTCTAAAAAAAGATTCAACTACATTTGATCCTACAAATCTAACTTAAATATAACCGGGCGCAGTGGCCGAATCGATAAAGCGCAGGCCTTGCATGCGGGATATCGGGAGTTTGGTACCAGTGTAAAATATTCCGACTTTTTAGGTCTGGTTCATAAATAAATAATAGTTTAAATAAATTCTAAAGTATCTCCTTTTCACGAAACTCATATGTGAAGCATTAAGAAAACTGTTTTAATCATATTTAAATCATCCAGTCATTTCTATCAAGTCATTATAATAATATTCCAATTATATAAGTAGCCCTATAAAACCTCTCTAATAATACCTAATTCATTCTATAATGTTTGTGACTACATATGCATAATATTCAAACCAAGTTGTGAAACCATGGTAGATTATGTATATTAAGTAAAGTGATAATTAATATCAGATTGTTCTAATGTTCTACATCAAATATAACCACTGGAGATAAGAACTCTAGACAATTATTACTGTATTGGTATATTTACGTGTATTACTGAATTGAAGTCTGTTGGTATTATATATTGTATAAAGGGAGGTAAATGCTGAAACTAAGGACAGCATATACAGTTGCTGCAGACTGTGGTTTCTTCACCCAGACAAATAGTCTGTGAAGAATGCCACAGAATGGGTACAATAATTAAGTTAAGAAACTGAGTTCTGTCTTGGTGTTATGTAAAGATAAATAGGGTTGATACGGCCATGTAAGTGTTATTGGTGAACTTTATGGAAAAATATGTATCTTACTCGGGTGGGTGGGTTGGCCCCCCACCCCCTTACCCAGCAGGGGGGAGGGGGCTAGTGGGAGTGGTGGGGGTCCACCCACTCACACCCTGCCTCCCCCCACCACTGACCGGAGGAGTTCAGCCAATGAAATGCCATGTTACTGTCTCTGACTGAGGAGACTCCAAGCAACTGTGTACCCGTATTTTGAATGTGTTCCATCTTAATAAAAGAGCTGGGCAGGGGGTGTGGCAGGCACATTACCTGGGGACAGCACAGCAGGAGGAGCCAGCCACCCCTCCCTACTAGACTTTACAACACTTAATTTCTGTTGTGTTACTATTTCTTGGAACTGATATCGTAAGCAAATATAGTAAGCAGATCAGCACTTGAGTAATATCATACATTAGTGATTTCCGGCCTCCACACACAGAAGTTAGGGTTCTATTTCCTATAAAGATTCTAGCGTGTAAAATACTGCTAGTTAACACCCAGTTGAGTCAAACCAATGAGATACAAAATTGATACTTGTCTCTTCCTAGCCTAGCGCTCAGCATTAATAGGATAGGGCAAGGACTGGTTGGCTCAATGTCAGGATAATGTGACTGAGTGGGATATCGTAGAATTGTGTTGCTATATAGAAAGACTGTAATGGACTGTCAGATGTATGGAATGCACATGGGGCGCTTATTCAGTGTCATTGCTGGGCACTCGGAGACCGGAAGCAGCACACACTGGTAACACCTGCCTCAATAGCCGCTCACACGTGGGGCACCCGATAGGCCCTGTTAGCCAAGCACCTCACAGACAATGACGCCACACATCTCACCACCGACCTGCCCAGCTGGCCTTTGACACAAACTATTTAATCAATCTAACACGGACGAACAATCTCTCCCATCGTTGCAGGCACCACTGTACGATATTCCACTTAGTCGTGTTATTCTGACGATGAGGAAACTAAGTCTCACTGTGTGATATCTGACCAGCAAGTCTAATATCAGCTTTTTGGGGAATGGGTGGGTCGCTGGGAATTGCTTCATATGTATTCCTTATCAACACAATTTAATCTGGATAAACATAACACATTATATGTACATATATATATGAGACTGTCTCAAAAGGTGCTAAGCAATATGGGACAAAACTTTGTCCATTGTAACAATCAACAGACTATCTGCTTATGCATTTGCTCAGGATAAACTGATTTGTTTTTTACGTGGTGTTTCATAATCCTCAAAGCGCAAAGGGGGAATAATAATAACACATTGTCCCCCTACAATTTATACTCGTATAATCCATTATACATCACATATATTATATAGCTTATGCTATTGTAAAGACTAGGTCTCCATAAAGTAAAGTTGAATCCTCTCCTCCAACTAATAGATTTACCACTCGTCGTGGTCAGCAGTATGTAAAGTCTACGGTGGGAATATGTGGTTGTGTAGGCAGGCTATAGTGAAATCAATACAGACAAAGAGAAAGAAAGAGTATAAAGTGTGAAAGAAGAGAGAGAGTCAAGCCCTCTGGTTTATTATTGATATGGTACATGGGTTCATTGTAGAGTATCACCCCACTCTTTTCCCCCAACGGGAAACACACATTCTTGGCTCTACCAATAGGGATCCAGCATTCCTGGTCCCCATGGTTACCATTGGTCTGCCCACCACCACCAAGCTGTGTGGCTCCCCTGGCCACCACCTGCCTTGAGCCTGAGTGTGGAGATCCTACCTAGCAGAGGGGGGAGGGGGTAGGCTCTGAGTGCCCCTTACACACAGCCCTGCCAGCACCACTATGTCTATTTACATCTCACTCAGGCACCACCAGCACTTACATATATATACATACATGTGCCCGGTCACGTATACCCTATCAGTAATAGAACATTTGCATTACCCCCCCAATGCCGTCAATCAGAATATTTTACACTATGTTTCATAATTACCAGTTACGGGATGACACTACCAAATTGGTCAGAGCACTGGCTGGCTTCCTGTGTAGGATGTTGTACGTTTAAACCCCGACCACGTCCAACCAATGAGTTGCAATATCGCTACTCATTGCTATCTATTCTGATTCTCTGCATCACTAGAATAGAGCAAGGACTGGTTGGCTCAGTGTCAATATAATGTGACTGAGTGGTATATCAGGTCATAATGCTGGTGGCCCAGTCTCGCAGTCTCGCAGTACAATGAAGTCATTATGGGTATGCACTGTCACAAGTCAATAACCATCCTGCTGTGACCTTCGATGTTGCTAGGATATAAAACACCAACAAGCATAATGACCAGATTGATGTTGAAAATGGTAGAATGTTGATAAGCTTCTTGACATGGAATACGCCATATCGTCTCGTGCACTAAAAGTTGCATGGTCCAATGAAATATATTCTTTTCAAAACCAAAACAATTACTTATATTTGAATCAATATATCCAACTTAGGTACTGGTCCTTTAACTAATGCTTTGGTACAGCATATACAGAATAATCAGTGAATTTATTACCTCATCCCTTTAGACACCTACTTTGAGACAAGTAGGTCAATCTCAAGACCTCATTAGTCTGGCCCTCATTCCAGTACCATATATGGCTTTAGTCAGGTTCCAGGACATAAGGTCATTCCTCATCACATGACCATTGCGAGATGTGAATCTGGACCACAACAACTGGACTTTTGGCAAGCTTGCTGAAATTATTTTAGGTTCTTTCAGCTGAAATTGCTACAAAATTAGGCATTTGTAATCAAAGTGACTCCAGAATAACGTATATTAAGTTATACTGGTCAACCTGATACATTTATCTCAAAAATGAGGGAAAAATTTGAAAGCCATCGGACTATGCAACTTTAAATAATGGCTATATAAGACCGTGTATTCATAGACTGTTCCCTTGTGGCACTTGTCACCTTGTGACGTGCCATGCAAACAATGAACATGTTCATTCTCTATGTTCCTCGTCACAAGGCACACGGAACAAGGGAAACGCGCTACAAGGGATCAGTCTATGGATACATGGCCTAAGTAAAACACATGTTCATTGTGTGTGTGTGGCACATCACAATGTCACAAGCGAACACAGAGCAAGGGAACACACCAGAAGGGAGCAGTCTATGGATACACGACCTAATCAAAACCCAGGTTCATTGTGTGTGTGGCGCATCACAAGGTAACAAGCGAACACGGAACAAGGGAACACACGACAAGGGTAGTTAGAGTCTATGGATACACGGCCTTATGCACCAGTATTTGAGTGATAAGCCGGTTAATAAATGCCATTCACAGATGAAGCTTAGTGTCCATCCATAAATGTAGCTGTTCTTCACAATCCAAACATTGTCCAGAATGGCGGTGGGTGTGGGTGTGTGTGCTTAAAGACCATGTTTGAATTGCCTTTCAGGCTATAACATCGTTTACATTTTATCGACTGGGCGCAGTGGCCGAATCGGTAGAGCGTGGGCTTCGCATGTGGAAGGTCGGGAGTTTGGTTCCCGGTTGAGTCAAAGCAATGACTAATGAAATTGATACTTGTCGCTTCCTAGCCTGGCGCTCGGGATTAATAGGATAGGGCAATGACTGGTTAGCTCAGTGTCGGGATAATGTGACTGAGTGGGATATCGGGTCATGATGCCAGTTCCCTGAGTTCCCAGTGGGGCAGCACTATAAAGTTGCCATGAGTATGCACTGTCACAAGTTGGTACCCATCTTGATATGGCCTTAGAGGTTGCCAGGACGTAAAACTTTAACAACCAACCAACCAGCCAACATGTTATCAATATTTTTCTGTTAGGATGAGGTGGAGGAGTGCGGGTAATTCATAATTCCAACATTGTTGGGATTGTGAAAACCATTGATATTTATAGACTGTCCCTAAGGCAGGTTACACAAGTGGGAAATGAAGTTTTCTCAATTAGACTAGATGTTATTAATGAGCCTCAGATGATGCTAATATGCGTGTTAAGTCTGGTGAAATCAGCTAAACCTGATTCCAGGGACACCTTGTCATCAAACCCCATATCAAGCCATAACTGAGTAATGTACGTTCCCACGAGCAACATACGCGAAAGTTAGGTCGACACAGTTTTATTTAACCTCAGTACAGACACCTGTATTGGGCTCGGCTTAACCCGCCCTACCAATCAATAACAAATACAAAATGAGTCAAGAACCAAGAAAAGGAAAAATCTCAGCCCTCCTAGGGGACGTAGCATCCTCATATACAAGTTCCTCACTGCGGCTGGTTGTAGCCGGCAGAACTCTGGTATGAGGTAATTCTGAATCAGGTGTGCTAGTTGCAACACGTACACAGGGTATATACGTAGACGCAGCCAATATTGCGCTAAGTTGCATCATCCTGATACTGTAACTGAGTAAACCAGTCCATGCCTTATCCTATTACTGCCAAGTACCAGGCTAGGTCACTATCAATTTTATAAATCATTGCTTTGACTCGGTCAGGGTTCCACCCGACGATCTCCCACATGGGAAGCATCGACCGCTCTTACCATTTCGCCCACTGCGCCTGGTCCTATTACCATAGTGGGATTTCGGGGGCTATATCTTTCACCACCCTCAGCAGGGTCGTTGGGGGTGCTTAAAAAGTCTTAAAAAGTCTTAAATTGATTAGTCAATTATCATGGCCTTGACAAGTCTTCAATATGGTAACTTTTCTGTGAAAGGTCTTAAAAAGGTCTTAAATTAGATTTGGCTACTCTAATATTTTGTTAAGATGTGTTCCGAGCTATCTTCACATAGCACAAATGGTGTGGAACTGGAATGTCTTGTAATCAGCATTAGTTGATGATTTAAACACTGCCCGATGTATGTGGCTTCTCACCTATACATTTTCAGATAAAAGAGTGATTGTGCAAGCCTGTAGCAAAGCCGTATCAGAAGACTCATTTCTGTTGATATTTGATTAAATATGTACATTACATTTGCCACGATAATAGGTCTTAAATTGTATGAACGTGGGTATTAAATGTCTTCCAATGGACTTAAATGTGATTGGCTGATAGGTGCAGGAACTCTGCTAAAGGACCTGTCACATTACGACTCATCATCTCACAAAATCACTTTTTTACGTCGAGATGGTAACGTATGTTGATGCATGAGAAAAAAAAAAAAAAAAGAGTTTGGCGCAATGTGTGCCTCTCACGCGTGTGGCGTTTACCTAGCGTTGGCATAACGCGCTCCCAACCTTTCGCTCGCGACCGTTAAGCATGCTGCACAATGTATGAGAGTGTAGTGCCAGCACATGAGCGATGCATGTCCAACGACACTCCAGTGCATTTTGGCATTGCACCAGTGTGCACCCAGCATTGGCGTAACACATGAGTAACGCATGACAACATGCACCAGACCCACCTGCAAAATGCTCACGGCCTGTTCGCAGAACTCCGGTGAACGTTATACACGTTAAGCGAGCACCAGATGCACGCCCTATATGTCAAGTACATCCAGACACGGTGGAGAAACACCAACTGCGCGTCAGCCATATCTTATGCATACTTTAGAACAACATCGTCATATGTTGGCGTTACGTTGACAACTCGCAGACAGAACGCTCTCCGTCAGAGGAACGAAAGTCAAGATAGGACAACGTAAGAATGACGTTCCTCCAACACATGTCTAATGTATCTCGATGTATGCCTAATGTAGACATAATGTAAGCACCTATGATACCAGGCTGTACATCGAGATACGTTAGACGCGTGTTGGACATCGAAAGTTTTGTGAATACACAAAACTTTGCCGACCCCCTGACGCGCGCCGCCGTATGTCGATGAACGTCGACGTACATTGACGTATACCAAAGCGTGCATAACACATGCGTAACACATAACAACGTATCCTGACGTAGCAGCAAAAAATCACATACGTCGCTCTACGTTTGCGCGATGCATCGTAATGTGACAGCCCCATAAGCTGAACTCCATTCCAATGCTTTGCAACCTGCCCAATCAGTTGTTTTAAAACAACTTGATATGACACTGCCTGATCTGGTCTCAGTGTTTGGACATTTGATTATGACTAATGATATGTTAAATTGGATTAAGAATTAAGCTTATGATTAAAATAGCTTATGTATTAATAATTTTAATTGTATGGGATGTCAATCTTGCATGCATGACGCATGTGTCTCTATCCCTAATCAATATACAACGCGTATGGAGTAGGGACTGTTTGTATTCACAGAACCCATTATATAGCACTTATATAGTCAGTCTGTTAACATATTACATTTCATTTATACCTACAGTACGCGGTAGCCCAATCTGTGGAGCGCTGGCTTCCCTTCCGGAAGGTCGGGAGTTCAAATCCCAGCTGAATCAAACCAATGACTTACAAAATTGACAATTGTTGCTTCCAAGCTTGGTGCTCGGCATTACTAGGGTAGGGAAATGACTGCTTATCACAGTATCAGGATAATATGACTGTGTAGGATATTGGAATATTGGGGCAGCACTATAGAGTGACTATGAGTGCGCACTGTCACAAGTCGGTACCGGTCCTGACATGATCAGGATGTTGCTAGGATGTAAAACAACAACATCATCATCATCATCATGCTGTCTGTCGCGATGCGACAAAGACTGCTTTCATTACTTGACTGCCGCTCTCCATTTAGCTCTCTGCTGTGAGAGTGATGTTGTGCGGTTGTACATTTCATGAAAGCTGCCTGCAAAAGTGTTGAAGTGCTGCTGGCTTTTGCAAGTTACCAGCGGCACTCTCTCGGGGAGCAAATAGAGGTTTCACACCGGCAAGAACATGTCAAGACAGGCGCAAAACTATTTGTCCCTGCAGTGGCTGGTCGGGAGATGTTGGGAGTTCCATACATCAACCGCCCTTAATGCTGCCACAGTGACATGGTTTTCTGTTTAGGGTTAGCCTTCGGTTCTGTCAAGAACCTGTACCACAAGGCAGTGGTTTACAACTCTGCAGGGCAGGGGCGTCAAACTCCCTGAGGTATTGCAACTCCCTGAGATATTGCAATACCTGCATACCATTCAACGACAAACCAACCCATACCAAACAACAACAAACCAACCTTTATAGCGCAGATCATATAAATATATATATATATATATATATATATATACTATATTGCCGATATATATCGCACATATTACATATATAATGATTATCTAGGAAGTATATCACATATATGTGATGTATAACGAATTATACAAGTCTAAATCATTGGGGAACACTGTATTATTATTCCCCCTTACTGCGCATTGGTGGAGTGCCCCTACCTCTGTAAGGGAGTGAATGTATACGGGTGCCCTCCTTGCACCTAACACACGGGAGCAATATTTCTTCCATATACATTATATGTATATATTGGATATATAGAATGAGTGTGCTGTTTTTAGGGCAATTCTATGACAAGGAAAGCTTTAACCCCCTTCCCACACATACACACGCACGAACCATCCATTACACCCACCCACCCACACACACACACACACACACACATACACACACATACACACACACATACGCACTCTGCAAAACCAAGCAGCTGCGGCAGTGGGTGGGCGGTGAGACCGTGAGACGATGGCAGCGGCGGCTCGTAGGCTTCGCGCAATCTCCCCCCACCGCTGCACCTACCTCCACTCTCCGGCCGCAGTCTCCAGGGCAGCGTGGAGGCACCGGGGGCCGGGCGGGGAAGTAGCAGCAGCAGCAGCAGCAGCAGAAGAAGCAGCAGCAGCTGCAGCACGAGCGGGGGGAGGGAGGCGAGCGGAGCAGGGAGGGAGGCGGCGGGGCCGGGCCGGGCCGGGCAGGCGGGGGGGGGGGGGCGGTATAGTTGGTGCTGGAGCAGGTGCCGCTGTTTGCTGCGGCGCGGGGCGGGCCCGTGCCGGGGACAGCGGCGGGGGGAAGGCGGGGGGAAGGCGGGGGGAGGCGGCAGTCAGGGGGCAGGCGGCAGCGCAGCCAGCAGCACCGGGCCGGACGCAGATCGTTACCGCACCGCATCCAGTACACGCCCGGGGGAGCGTCAGCGGCCGAGGCCCTCCTCCCCTCCCGCCTGCTGCCTCGTACTGACCGGCATACCGCACCCCCACACCCATACCATCAACACCACATACACACACACACACACCTCCCCACACACCCGCACACCCATACAGCGGGAAAGGGGACCGTGTACCGTGTACCGTCTCGTCGCCTGTTCAGTCGCACCATCCCTCTATACTACTCATAAACAACGCGGACATACACCGACAAATACAGGAGGTACACCGGCCAACCAGTCAACCAGTCAACCAGTCAGCCAGTCAGCTAGACATCTAGTCGGCAAACCAGTCATCTAACCAAGCAACCAGTGAACCCAACCACCGAGCGAGCGGGCGTCATCCCCGCCCGGCCCGCCCCCGTGCCCGTCTTCACTGCCCGGCCTGCACTCGCCCACTCCCCGGGAGGCGACCCGCCCGACTCCCACCCGTATCGGCGCCGCTATCTGTACTGGTTGGTGATAAGGACAGCCGGGCAGCAGTCTGTGTCGGTTCACGTCGTAGCTTACTCGTCACCGTCATCATCACCCCTCTACCACACACACACGCACACACACACCTCCCCTTACCCCCCGGTCCCCCACCCACCCACTCACCACGCCCCGCCAGTCAATACCGCCACACCTGCACCCACCCCGGCACTCCTCCAGTGAGGACCGGGAGCACGCCGGGGGCCGACCTGTGTACACACACACACGCATATACCCGCACGCGCACTGGAGGCCGCTGGTTGTGTAGGGACTGGGCGGGTACCCTGCCAGTGAGTGACCGAGCCGAGTGAGTGTCGTGCCTGTCTGCCTGATGCCTGCCTGATGCCTGACTGATGCCTGCCTGATGCCTGTCTCCAGGGTGGGTGGTCGTGTTAATGCCACCAGTGTCATAGTGATAATCCACGCATCCCTCCACTCCACCCGTACCCCTCCCACCGTCACCCACCCACTGGAGTAATCTACAGCCACACTGCTTGCTTGCTATACGGCCAGCTTCCTAGACTCCGTGTGTGATCAATACCTACCTACCTAGGTTCCATCGCCCCTCCCCCCTCTAACAGGAGGATTGTGGCGTATATATGTATATATGCATAACCATCGGCAGTGCGCCCATCTAGGATCATACCCTACTGGAGTTAGTTACCCACCTTACTGGAGCCGGTACGGACACGCACACGCACACGGACAAGGACACGGATTGTGGCAGCGGTTTAACGTGCTTTGGAACAGTTGAATTGGGAGAGCCGTAGCATTTCTTTTTAAACACAGCAGGCTAGCAACCCTCACCCTCACCCCCCACACAAACACACACGCGCACCCCTACACACAACCACCAACACCCCTCATATCACCGCCGCCCACACGCACCTCCCGTCCCGCTTCTCCAGCACCCTGGTTGCGGGTGAACCCTGCTCCATCACCCCAGCACTACATCACAACAACACTCTTTATTCCTCCTCCCTGGACATTCTCTCCTCCCTCCTCTCTCCTCTCTCCTCCTTCCTCCCATCTCTTCTTCCCCTCCTCCCTCCTCCCGCCTCCCTCCTCGCTCCTCCAACCATGCACTTTCCTCCTACCGACATCCTCCTGCAAGTCAATACGTGACGCCGGGTACCAGCCAACCATCCCAGGCCTAGGTACCAGCAGCACTGTGCTAATCAGCCTCCCCCCCCACCACTCCCCACCACCAATCCACCCCCACCACCCCCCCACCAACTGCCAGCCCGGCAACCAGCGCTGAGAGTAGGTAGTAGATTCTCTAAGCGCTTCTCCAGGGTCTCCCACTTTCCCCCTCTACACCCCCGCCCCACACACACACTTCCCACCCCACCCTCACCCCCTCACCCCCTCACCCCCCTCACCCCTCCCACCGCCCACCACCTTGCTTCCAGTCTCCGCTGGGTGTGTTCATGCCGGGTTCCTGCGGGGGCGGGCCGTGCCAGGGCAGGAGGGGGGACAGCGTTATGACAAGACACGGGAACCGCCTGTGTGACCCACATGCCTGAGCAGCTCATGTTGTGTTTGCGACATCCCCACTCTTTAGGACTGGGAGTGAAATATCCACTGGTATCTCCACAAGCGCCACACGCCACACGTCACACTAAGGTGCATATACTGCTGTTTCCCCATCAGTAAGTGTGAATATTCAGGCGGTATGACCAACGTACCACCTACAACCGTCGGTCTGCTACTCCGTGCATTTAGCTATTAATAGAACGCACTCTGTCAGCGCGTCCAGTTCCAGTCCCCTCTCCCCACACCCACACCCACGCCCATACCCATACCCACACTCACCCCTACAACCCCATCACACTGCAACAGACTCTGGCGAGAGAGAACAAACACATACAAAAACAGCACCAGCACGCAAACACACAAAAAGAAGGGGAGACAAAAAACTACGTCAGCCCACCACCGCAGACTGTGCAGCGTATTCTACCAGACGCCCGAGAGCGACGATACTGGCGTAACACAAACACACTGGAGGACTTAGCAGGAGCATCACAAAAAAAAGGGGTGGAGAAAAGAAAAGAAACCAACTCCTACACAGGGCTATCAATTGCACCACCGCTACACAGGGCAAACAATTGGACACCCCCCTCCAGTGCCTGTGGGTTATGTGCGTAGTGTTTGTGTGCTGCAACACCAACGGAGGATATCATAGGAGCACATCACTC
The DNA here is from genome assembly GCA_030323885.1 of Branchipolynoe longqiensis. Taxonomy (NCBI): domain Eukaryota; kingdom Metazoa; phylum Annelida; class Polychaeta; order Phyllodocida; family Polynoidae; genus Branchipolynoe; species Branchipolynoe longqiensis. The sequence continues at coordinate 54,496,047 of CM059198.1, read as the reverse complement.
CAAGCACAAGCAATCCTACTGGAGGAACTCACCCGTGCCTGGATGAGAGAGAAACCCCGGAGTCGGGGTCTGTGCTGCAAGTGTAGCTCCAGGGTTTAAAGTAACGCTTCGCCTCACACCCCTACTGGCACAGGCACAGCGCCCTATGCACATATCAGCCACCAGGGGGCAGTGGCGACATCCATCCACCCACTCACCCACACAACACATCATCCAGTAGGTATAACAACCATCGCCACCACTATAGCAAGTGGCATCAACCAGTCGGTCGGGAGAGGGAGTCTACTACTAGTCCTACTACTACTGCTCCTGCTGTGGCACACTCACACACTCACACACACGCACACTGAGAGTAATCCAGTAGACCAAGCATTAGTAGATACAGGAGAGGGTGTTGACAACAACACCAACCAACATCAACACCAACACCATTCCACATTGATGTCGCTGAAAAACTGGAAGAAGCCTAGAGGACAGTATGGAAGCGGAAGACACCGCGGTTCACAATTCACACTAAATTCACACTGAATTCACACGGCTGGCAGAGAGGTGTGCACATTATGTGTGTGAACGCCCAGGTTGAGGCGGGATTTATCTACTTAACCTAACCCTGTAGCGGAGCGCACTGACCAACCCACCGCTCTGTTGCCAAGTAACCACTCGGTTGCTAAGGAACCAACCACTCTGTTGCCACGCAACCAAGTCGGCAACTAGCGGAACTGTCATCGCCAAACTGGGAAGATGTAGTATTGCAGTAGAGATCTTCTTGCATTGATCACGTCCATTATCTAGGACACAGCCTTCAAGTCGAGCAGAGCAAATTGTCGCCGCGCCACGCAGATGTCATCATCGTCAACCGCAAGTACGACACCAGCCAACCAGCCAGCGAGCTGTTCAGATCCAGTCAAAGCACTGCGCTAATCTAATCTAGCTTAATCTAGCCTAATCTAGCCTAATCTATTCTAATCTAGCCTTGTCTTCCACCACATACCATCCACCACCCTCACGCACCACGCATTCTACATTGCACCCACTCCTAGAGGCGACCAGCCAACTAACTAAACTACCCCGAAACCAGACAAAACCTGCCGCCTTCCAAGATCAAGTCTGTTAAGAAAAACTGGAATTATTGAGTTTCTTTTAACTAAAATTTTAAAAAGAAGAAAGAATCTGTGCACACTGGAGGAGAATTCACGCCGGTCTTCTCGCCGCCACGAGCCTGGATAAGCCTTCCTCCAGTAGCCTTCAGCTGCCCTCAGTGGCATCAGGGCCCTCAGCTGCCCTTAGGCTCTTCCCTCAGAGCCCTCCTCTTCACCCCATTTCGCCCCACGCGCCAGGCTGGATTGCCTAAGTAGCGTCTTCCTCCATGTCCGCAGCGCCACCGGAAGTCATAAGGCCCCCGCCAGGCGCGCGCATACCGCCACTGGAAGTGACGCACAAGTCGTGACACTGACCTTGACCTCTCAAGGGCTGTCACGCGACTCGTCCGAAATGGCAAACTCCAAGAATAAAGGCTCACGCAAAATGCAAGGTAATCGTCTTTCATTGAATTGATGGCCAAGTTTACACCTGCTGTTAAAGTTGCATAGTCCGATGATTTTGAGTTTCTGTACATTTTCTGAGATTAATATATCAAGTCGATTGTTATAACCCACCATAATTTAGTTTGAAGTAACTTTAATTTTAAATGGCGAATTTCATAGATATTTGAAGTGCAAATATGTCAAATTAGTTTTGGCAAGCATAGCAAAACTCTGATGCCATAGGCTTCTGCAGTAACCGGTTCTATTAAAATGACTCAGTGTTCCCTTCTAAGTGGCAACAAATGTTTAATAAGTGCATTAGTGTCTATGTTCGATATGTAGAATCAAATTTAGATGATTGTTTTTGTTTTTAAAATTTGATGTTTTCATCGGACTATGCAGCTTTAAGTGATGATGTATATTTGTATTATATCGATGTCTTTATTGATGTTTATGTGATGTACAACGAATTATGCAAGTATAAAGGTGCGGAAGGGAATTATTGTTATTATTTTGTCCTATGCCTCCTTGACTCCACCCATGTGAATATACTATTTTTCTTGAAGATTTATACTGCCTATCATGGATAAGTCGGAATATACTTGTTTTCACCATTAGACAGTTTGTGGATAGAAAGCCCGAGCATACACTTTTACCGACCCAAGGGATTTTTAACCTCCCACTCCACATAGACATGGTATGAGAGCAACCGGCCTTTGGTGACTATGAAAAACACATAAGGGACGCCTTATTTAAGGTGATTAATGAATACAGTTGTTGATTGGTTATTGGTCATTGGAGTTTTACGTCCTGGCAACATCTAAGGTCATATCAGGACGGGTACCGACTTGTGACAGTCCACACTCATGGCGACATTACAGTGCTGCCCCACTGGGAAATCAGGCTGCTGGCACCATGACCTGATATCCCACTCAGTCACATTGTCCTAACACTGAGCTAACCAGTCCTTACCCTATCCTATCAGGCAAGGAAACGACACGTATCAATTTTATAAGTCATTGGTTTGTCTCGACCGGGAACCAAACTCTACCAATTCGGCCACCACGCCCTGTGAATACAGTTGTAATGCCAGGCATGCCCAGCTCAAGGTGCCCAAATCAGTAAGAGTGCTGGCTGGCTCCCAGGATGTTGTCGGTTTCAACCCTGATCCAGTCAAACCAATGACTTACAAAATGTATACTGGTCCCTACCTAGCCTGGCACTTGCCATTGCCAGGATAGGGAAAGGACTGGCTTGCTCAGCATCAGGATAATGTGATTGAGTGGGATATGTGGTCATGTGTGCCAGCGGCCTGGTCTCCCAGTAGGGCAGCAGTACAAAGGCACCATAAGTGCGCACGAGCTGTATCGCTACTAGCCTGGTACTCGGCATTACTAGGATAGGGTTAAGAGCAGTGGAATGAGGAAAACCAATTTTCCGCGATTGAAATTTCCCTTGCTTAATCAACTAATGTACCTCAAAAATAAAAGTCGGTATCAGTTCTGACACAACATTAGATGTTGCTAGAAAGTAAAACCCAAGCAAACAAACAATGCCAGATTTAATGATAAAACATGGCAATTGCGTCACCTGACTTGGTGCTGGTGGGTACTAGTCTTTGCGTATTAGTGAAGTCATTTTGCCAGTTACCAGCTAAAGGTTACGGTGAGACAAGCTGAGTTGTGTTGAAAATGTGCAGTTTTTTAATCTTTAATTTGTTCTCCTGTTTTCTTTTACTTTTTCATTTTTGTTGTTTAATTGATCTAATTCTGTCAGCGGAGTCCGTGCAACTGCTGGCTGCTGATTCTTATTTACCAACTAGATCTGACAAACCTTCTCTGAATGTCAACCAACTCCGCACACGCTGATGGTGCCATCAGCAACACTGTCTCGTTTTGCTAACCATTCATCATTAAACACCAAAACACTAAAAGAATGCAACTAGAAAATCAAGAAAGACTGGAAGGTAAAGAAATATGTATTAAGTAATAGATCAGGGATAAACAGGAAGTAAGCGATAAAACATCACAAACCAATAGGAGACACCATACTAAATGAAAAACTATGCACACAAATATAATTAAAAAAATATAAAAATTGGAAGCTTCCCGATTTTACACCATAAACAAGTTTACAGAAATTATTAATGAAGGAAATCAATCCATATGGATTATGACAACTACTGCACACCGGCAAAAACAAGTGCATAGACTTAACCATTATGAGGAAAATCAATAAACAATCACTTAAAAAAAACCAGATAAAAACCCCAAAAACTTTGCCAGTCTGCAATGTCAGTATGTGTCTACCACCAGGTGGCAATTTCGATCCCTGGCTGAATCAAAATGAAAGACTTTAAATGAATTGGCACTTGTCGCTACCTTGGCTGGCACCTCAAATTTGTACGATAGGGCAATGACTGGTTGGCGTGTTGTCAGCAAACATGTGACTGAGTAGGATATTGCCATGTGATGTGTGCAAAGCGGTATCTCAATGGGGGAGTGCTATTAAAGCTGACTAGTCCGATAAAGCATAAAATTTCCAAAACAGGAAGTAAGCCATAAAATATCACAAACCAATAGGAGACACCATACTAAACGAAAAACTATGCACACAAATATAATAAAAAACAAACAAATTGGAAGCTTCCCGAGTTTACACCATAAACAAGTTTACAGAAATTATTAATAAAGGAAATCAATCCATATGGATTATGACAACTACTGCACACCGGCAAAAACAAGTGCATAGACTTAACCATTATGAGAAAAATCAATAAACAATCACTTTAAAAAAAACAGATAAAAACCCCAAAAACTTTGCCAGTCTGCAATGTCATTATGCGTCTACCACCAGGTGGCAGTTTCGATCCCTGGCTGAATTAAAATGAAAGACTAAATGAATTGGCGCTTGTCGCTACCTTGCCTGGCACCTCACATTTGTACGATAGGGCAATGACTGGTTGGCGTGTTGTCAGCAAACATGTGACTGAGTAGGATATTGCCGTGTGTTGTGTGCAAAGCGGTATCTCAATGGGGGAGTGCTATTAAAGCTGACTAGTCCGATAAAGCATCAAATTTCCAAAACCAAGGCAATTATCTACATTTGATTCTACAAATCTAACATAGATACTGGTGCACTTATTAAACATTTGTTGGCACATATAAAGGAATACTGAATCAATTTAATAGAACCTGCTACTGCAGGAGCCAGTAGCAGGAGCCTATGGTGTCAGCGTTTTGGTGTGTTTGCCAAAATTAATTCTACAGGTTTGCAGTGGGAAAAAAGGTGTTTCTAAGTAAAGTAAGGTAGATTATAACAATGACGTCAATATATTTATCTCAGAAAGATGACAGAAACTCAAACCCATCGGACTTTACAACTTTAAGCAGTATTGAATTGTGAATTAGGCTTAGCTCAATCAATCATTCATTCATTTACTCACTCACTCATCACTCACTCACTCACTCAATCATAGGGGGACGTAATATACACCTGACTAGGTCAATTGTCTATTCGAGCAACATGATGAATCCAGGTATGAAGCCAGGCCGAATTACATCCGGCCACTGAGGCTCCAAATGAAACCTCATTTGGAGGCCTTGGGCGTGGATCTGGACGTGTTGGAAAATGCCAAAGTCCCAGAACATCCCCCGTGGTCGTTGAGAAAGCCATCGGTTATCCTCCAACTCACGGAACTGAGGAAGTCTGGGACACATCCACTCGAGTACCAAGGACTGCATGCAGAGATTCAAGGCCAGTTTGAAGACCACCTCTCCATATACACTGATGGTTCGAAAGACTGAAGCCGGGTAGCTGCTTCAGCAGACTGCCGACGGGAAAAATTTGGTGTACGTTTGCCTGATCCGAGCTCGATTTTCACTGCAGAAGCCCGAGCACTTCTGTGTATCGAGGTATCCAACCACACTAACTATGTTATATACATTGATTCGTTCTCTTGCCTCCTGGCTGTTGCTGGACTGAAAACGAATCACCCTATTCTAGCAATGGTCATTTATTAAATGAACCAACTGACAATGGATGGGTATGACATCCACCTGTGCTGGGTGCCTGGCCATGCCGGCATACAAGGAAACGAACGAGCTGATCGGGCTGCGAAGAAGGCCCTGAACTGTGATCTTGAACCGTGTCTGATCCCTCACTCTGATCTGAAACCACTAATAGCCACCCACATAAAATCCAAATGGCAACATGAGTGGGATGAAAACATCAATAAACTTAAAGAAATTGAACCATCTGTGGGAAAGCCACCACAGACTCATGCGGGAGGTCGGCGGGACCAAGTGGTCCTTAGTCGCTGCCGTATTGGCCACTCGTGGCTTACACATGCTTTTCTGCTCAAGGGGGAACCTCCCCCTGAATGTATTGGGTGTCAGTCCCCGCTGACACTCAAACAAATTTTACTAAGTTGCGTTGATTTTTTGGCCCTGCGCCAACAGTTCTACACTGCAGACAGTATGCATGACCTTTTTACTAAGGTAAAACAGGAAAACATTTTAGCCTTTTTGAGGGCAGCTGGACTGTACCACCTCATATAGTTTACTAAATAGATTCTATCAATTATTAATAAACTTTTCTTTTTCTATGGGAATTTGTTTCCCTTGACCACAAATATATGATTGTGAGCTTTCTAATTTAATGAGTGTCTATTGGCACATAATTGATTGTCTGCTTTTACATGTAAAAGCGATGGTTTGAACAAAAAACAAACATTTCTCACCGTGAATATGGCCTATGCTGCCCACACGGCGTAAAGCAACCACCAATCAATCAATCAATCAATCAATCAATCAGGTCAATTGACTGGTTGGTTCAGTGTCAGGACAATGTGCCTGCGTGCGATATCAAGTCATGGTGCCTGAGACCTGATTTCCCAGTGGGGAAGCACTATAAAGTCACCATGAATGCATACTGTCACGAGTCAGTGCTTTAGATGTTGCCATGATGCAAAACTCCAAGAACCAACCAAGCAACTGGTTGGCGCGGTGTCAGTGAAAATGTGACTGAGTGAGATATTGCTGTTTGTTGTATGCAAAGCGGTATCCCAGTGGGACGGTGCTATTAAGCAGTATTGAATTGGGATACAGGCTTAGCGCAATCACTCATTCACGCACTCATCACCCACTCACTCACTCACTCACTCACTCACACGGAGACATACTAGATGCCTCACTAGGTCAACTACTGCCATATTAGGTCAATCACTACCTTCACTACCACGAGAACCTCTTCACTTGGTCACTCACGGATGTACCACGTGGAAGGCTCTGTAAGCCTGTGTGCAGCAGTAGGCTAGATCTCATGTGGGTTGCGTATTGTGTGAAGTAGGTCAGCTATGTGAAGTGTGTCAGCTATGTTTCTTTGTTTACTACTTTACCTCCTAGCAACATCTAAGGTCCTACTAGGACGGGGACCGATTTGTGATGGTGCTCATGCGTGTTGAATTTATAGTGCTGCCCCACTGGGAAAAACAGCCACCAGCCCCATGACCCAATATCCCACTCAGTTACATAATCCTGACACTGAACTGACCAGTCTTTGGCCCATCCTATTAATGCCGAGCGCCAGGCAAGGTGGCGATAAGTACCAATTATGTATGTCATTGGTTTGACTCGGCTGGGATTTAAACTCCCCACCTTTCCCACGGGAAGCCTGCCCTCTACCGATTCGGCCACCGCGTCCGATATGTCAGCTATGTGAAGTGTGTCAGCTATTTGAAGTGTGCTAACTATATAGAAATATTTGTCAGCTACGAAGGGTGAAGCTATAAAGAAGTGGGTCAGCTATGAGAAAGTGGGTCAGCTATGAATAAATGGGTCATCTTTGAACAAATGGGTCAGCAGTGCGAAGTGTTTCAGCTATGGATATGTAGGTCAGCTATGAATATGTGGGTAAGCCATGAATATGTGGGTCAACTATGAATAAATGGGTCAACTGTGAATAAATGGGTCAGATGTATGAAGTGTGTCAACTATGATTATGAATAAAAGGGTCAGCTCTGAAGAAGTGCATCATCCATGAAAAACTGGGTCGGCTTTGTGAAATTGGAACTTTGTGCTATCTGGGTCAACTGCAACACTATATGGATAAAATAGTGTTTTTCCCCTGCTGTGGAACAGATGTTTGACCAACATATCATGATGATCCTGTGTGGTGTGGAGAGGTGAGGAGGTTACTTCGCCTGGGGAGCAGAGACAGATTTATATATGGCAAAGATATCTGGGTTAGATACTCTATCCTCATTCCTGAACAACCAACAGTTTCACTCCAGGTCTTATAACCCAGGCAACGGCCACACCTACTCAGCGGCCACCTATACACAGCGACCACCCCCCCACACACTGGCCACCCTGACACTCCTGCCACCCCGGCATAGCGGCCACCCCTACACAGCGGCCAACCCGACACTCCGGCCACCCTGACATAACGGCCACCCCTATACAGTGGCCAAACCGACACTCCGGCCACACTGACATAACGGCCACCCCTACACAGCCGCCACCCGTACACAGCAGCTACCCCTACACAGCAGCCATCCCAACCCAGTGGCCACCCCAACACAGTGCCACCCTTACACAGTGGCCACCCCGACATAGCAGCCACCCCTACACAGCATCCACTTCTACACAGCGGCTACCCTACACAACAGCCACCCCCACACAGCGGCCACCCCTACGCAGCCCCGTGCACAGTCACCACCCCGACACAACGGCCACCCCTACACAGCGGCCACCCTGACACAGTGCCATCTCTACACATCCACCACCCCTACACAGCCACCACCCATGCACAGTCACCACCCTGACACACCGGCCACCCCTACACAGCGGCCACCCTGACACAGTGCCATCTCTACACAGTGGCCACCCCTACACAGCCACCACCCCTGCACATCCCCCACCCCTACACAGCGGCCACCCCTAGCCAGTGCCACCCCTACACAGCGGCCACCCCTACACAGCCACCACCCTTGCACAGCCACCACCCCTACACATCCACCACCCCTACACAGCCCCTACACAACCACCACCCCTGCAAATCCACCACCCATGCACAGCCCTAGTCGTACACAGCCATCACCCCTGAACAGCCACCACCCCTACACAGCGGCCACCCCTACCCAGTGCCACCCATAAGCAGCGACCACCCCTACACAGCCACCACCCCTACCCAGTGCCACCCCTATACAGCGGCCACCCCTACACAGCGGCCCCCCTACACAGTGGCCACCCTTACACAGCCACCACCCCTGAACAACCACCACCCCTACACAGCGACCACCCCTACACAGCCACCACAACTACACATCCCCCAGCCCTACACAGCCACCACCCCTACACAACCCCCACCCCATCATAGCCCCCACCCTAACACAGCCACCACCCCTACACATCCCCACCCCTACACAACTACCACCCCTACACAGCCACCACCCATACACCGCCCCCACCCCTACACAGCTCCCACCCCAACACAGCCACCACTCCTACACAGCCACCACCCCTACACAACCACCGCCTCTACACACCCCCACCCCTACACAGCCCCACCCCTACAAACCAGCCCCCACCCACACCCAGCCACCACCCCTACACATCCCCCACCCCTACACATCCCCCCCCCTACACAGCCACCACCCCTACACAGCGGCCACCCTACACAGCCGCCACCCCTCACAGCCCCACCACCATACAGCCACCAACCCCTACACCCCCCCCACCCATCATAGCCCCCACCCTAACACACCACCACCCCTACACATCCCCACCCCTACACAACTACCACCCCAACTCAGCCACCACCCCTACACAGCCCACACCCCAACACAGTCACCACCCCTACACAGCCGCCACCCCTACACAGCCATCACCCCTACACAGCCCCAACCCCTACACAGCCACCACCCCTACACAGCGGCTCACATAACCTCCTCGGTATGGAAACCCACGCCTGGGCATGCCGGAGCGATAAGACCTATTTCATATGACGTCAGCATAGGTATTTAGGTCAGTGTGTGTGCAGTTTGGCTGCAGGACGACACACGGTCACACTGCAAACTCAGTGGCTATGAGCAATCTTCATAGAGAAAAGGTGAAATATCTCTAAAACCACACCACCTAGAAACAAACTGCTTGGAACACATGTAGAAAACATGTTTTACAAACAGATTATATTAAATTTATACGGTTAGGGTTCTGCATTTCTATTAATTTTGAATAAAACTGACATTTTGCACTGTGCATACCAGCAAACTCAATGCATTTTCAATTGCTGTGAGCAATCTTCATACAGAAAAAGTGAAATATCTCTAAAACCACACAACCTAGAAACAAACCGCTTGGAAGACATATAGAAAGCATGTTTAACAAACAGATGATATTAAATTTATAAGATTAGGGTTCTGCATTTCTATTAATTTTGAATAAAATTGACGTTTTGCACTGTACGTACCAGCAAACTCAATGGCAGTGTGCTTTCGTTCTGTAGCCAAGCTGCGTGCGCATACACGGTGTTTATGAACATTGAAAGGGGTCTTACACATGGTCTAACAATAATAGACACGCGCGCTGCCACGTTGCTCCAACCACTGCTTCACCCTCACACCCACATTCCGGGTAACACTGAATAGTGGGGCGATTTGCCACCAGTACCCCCTCCCCCCCCCCCTTCCCCCCACACACACATACACACACCCACTTCCGGTCTACTCCCCGGTAACCGCGCCGTGCCTGAGGGGCGTGTTTCTCAGGGCCTGGGGAGCTACTGCGCATATAATGCTGGCCCTGTGGCACGCTGCATCAGACTAGGCCCTACCGTATTCAGTCGAGTGAAAGCCGTAGGCTACACATACAGTGACTGTGATACTGTCCTAGTGTGTTGTACTTACCGCAATATATAAGTACAGTGACTGTGAGCCTGTGGTCGTGCGTTGCACTTACAGTTGGTCACATGCAGTGACTGTGAGACTGTGGTAATGTGTTGTACTTACAGTTGTACACATACAGTGACTGTGAGAATGTGGTAATGTGTTGTACTTACAGTTGTACACATGCAGTGACTGTGAGACTGTGGTAATGTGTTGCACTTAGAGTTGTACACATGCAGTGACTGTGAGACTGTGGTAATGTGTTGTACTTACAGTTGTACACATACAGTGACTGTGAGAATGTGGTAATGTGTTGTACTTACAGTTGTACACATGCAGTGATTGTGAGACTGTGGTAATGTGTTGCACTTACAGTTGTACACATGCAGTGACTGTGAGACTGTGGTAATGTGTTGTACTTACAGTTGTACACATGCAGTGACTGTGAGAATGTGGTAATGTGTTGTACTTACAGGTGTACACATGCAGTGACTGTGAGACTGTGGTAATGTGTTGCACTTACACTTGTACACATGCAGTGACTGTGAGACTGTGGTAATGTGTTGCACTTACAGTTGTACACATGCAGTGACTGTGAGACTGTGATAGTGGTTTGTACTCACAAATGTACACATTCAGTGACTGTGAGACTGTGATAGTGTGTTGCACTTACAGTTGTACACATGCAGTGACTGTGAGACTGTGGTAATGTGTTGCACTTACAGTTGTACACATACAGTGACTGTGAGACTGTGGTAATGTGTTGTACTTACATCTCTACACATACAGTGACTGTGGGAATGTGGTAATGTGTTGTACATACATCTGTACACAAACAGTGACTGTGAGAATGTGGTAATGTGTTGTACTTACATCTGTACATATACAGTGACTGTGCGAATGTGGTAATGTGTTGTACATACAGCGGTACACATACAGTGACTGTGAGACGGTGGTAATGTGTTGTACTTACAGTTGTACACATGCAGTGACTGTGAGCCTATGGTCGGGTGTTGTACTTACAGTTGTACACATGCAGTGGCTGTGAGACTGCGGTAATGTGTTGTACTTACAGTTGGACACATACAATGACTGTGAAACTGTGGTAATGTGTTGTACTTACAGTTGTACACATATAGTGACTGTGAGACTGCGGTAATGTGGTGTCCTCACAGTTTTCACATACAGTGAATGAGACTGTGATAATGTGTTGTACTTACAGTTGTTCACATACAGTGAATGAGACTGTGGTAATGTGTTGTGCTTACAGTTGTACACATGCAGTGAATGAGACTGCGGTAATGTGTTGTGCTTACAGTTGTACACATGCAGTGAATGAGACTGCGGTAATGTGTTGTGCTTACAGGTGTACACATGTAGTGAATGAGACTGCGGTAGTGTGTTGTGCCTACAGTTTTACACATGCAGTGAATGAGACAGTGGTAGTGTTTTGTACTTACAGTTGTACACATACAGTGACTGTGAGACTGTGATAGTGTGTTCTACTTACATCTGTACACATACAGTGACTGTGAGACTGAGGTAATGTGTTCTACTTACATTGTATATAAGTCCAGTGATTGTGAGACTGTGATAGTATGTTGTACTTACAGCCATGCGCATACAGTGACTGTGAGGCTGTGGTAATGTGGTGTACTTACAGTTGTACACATACAGTGAATGAGACTGTGCTAGTGTGTTGTGCTTACAGTTTTAAACATGGAGTGAATGAGACAGTGGTAGTGTTTTGTGCTTACAGTTGTACACATGCAGTGAATGAGACCGTGGTAATGCGTTGTGCTTACAGTTGTTGGTGTGGTGTGATAGTGTGTTGTGCTTACAGTTGTACACATGCAGTGAATGAGACCACGGTAATGTGTTGTGCTTACAGTTGTACACATGTAGTGAATGAGACCACGGTAATGTGGTGTACTTACAGTTGAACTTGTACACATACAGTGAATGAGACTGTGATAGTGTGTTGTGCTTACAGTTTTACACATGCAGTGAATGAGACTCTGGTAGTGTGTTGTGCTTACAGTTGTACACATACAGTGACTGTGAGACTGAGGTAATGTGTTCTACTTACATTGTATGTAAGTCCAGTGACTGTGAGACTGCGGTAGTGTGTTGTACTTACAGCCATGCACATACAGTGACTGTGAGACTGTGGAAATATGTTGTTCTTACAGTTGTACATATACAGTGACTGTGAGACTGCGGTTCTGTGTTGTATTTACAGTTGCACACATACAGTGAATGTGAGACTGCAGTTGTGTGTTGTACATACAGATGTACACATACAGTGACTGTGAGACTGTGATAGTGTGTTGTACTAACATCGTATTTAAGTACAGTGACTGTGAGACTGTGATAGTGTGTTGTACTAACAGCGTATATAAGTACAGTGACTGTGAGACGTTGATATTGTGTTGTACTAACAGTGTATATAAGTACAGTGACTGTGAGACTGTGATAGTGTGTTGTGATTACAATGATATGTGAATACAGTGACTGTGAGACTGTGGTGGTGTGTTCTATTTAACTCACAGGACCTCCTCTGGCTGATCTAAGCCCTATTGAGCATGTAATATCGGCTACAGTGGACTAACTGAGAGTCCGGAAGATTGAAAATACACTGACTGAGACGGGGGTAGCTTAGAGTGCGTCCATGCTGACTTTGACCTTGACGTTGACCTTCATTCTGACCATCCTCTTTTGGCTCGGTGGTTGTATGAGTGCATCGGATTCTGACTGCTGCTACTGCTGCTGATGCTAGGCAGACGGCATTCAATTGATGCTGGCCCAGCACACCCTTACTTTGTTTCCCCCAGTTGCTCTTTCTTTTGCCAAACATAGTCCGCTAAAAATAGCACTTGTCCTTATTTGGAATGCGGTTCTTGTGTCAAGTATAAATAATTAGGGAGGCCATTCAACGAAAGGAAAACTATACAACACGCGCCTATCGGTGTCCCTGCCGTCTACCAGTTCTGGAGTTACACCCATCTGTGTCATTCCATCCTTCCTTCCTTCCTTCTTTCCTTCTTTCCTTCTTTCCTTCTTTTCTTCTTGTCTGCCTTCCTTCCTTCCTTCCTTCCTTCCTTCCTTCCCCCTTTCTCCCTTCTCCCTTCCCCTTTCCCTCTTTCCCTCTTTCCTCCTTTCCTCCTTTCCTCCTTGCCTCCTTACCTCCTTCCCCCCTTACCTCTTTTCCTCCTGTCCTCCTTCCCGCTTCCCCTTTCCC